>CAAKHD010000597.1:24324-40243 GCA_901007705.1 Fistularia tabacaria
TTTACCAGGAACTCCAAAATCCAACTTTCCTTCCCTTACCGAATCAGAGCCTTTAAACACTCCCCCCTTTAATCCCTCAAAAAAAAGACAACACCACCGCCCCCCCCCCCCCCCCCCATGTATCATATCGACAACCATTCACCCTGTCACCCCCCCGCCCCCCCACACACACGGCGGTTTATGTGGATCTCAACCGTCCCGCCGGACGAACCGAGACAAGTAGCTTTCACGGACAGCGGATCCCGGGACGAGCGTCTGAGGAACCTCCGGGCTTCGGCGAGGCCAAAATCAATATCCGAGGCGAACGAGGAGATGGTCCAATCAGGATCTCGTTAAGGTCCGAGATGCGTAACGCGCAAACATCTTAATCAGGATTTACGTGCACGAGAGCGCGCCGGGAGCAGCGCGGGAGTGAAAACCATTGTTATTACAAATCTATAACTTGTTTTGGCTCATTGTGCGACTCAAAAATGTTACCCCTGAATTATAACAGGGGAATAGATGTGTAATCTTGCAAAAGCCAACAGTGTACTTTTTACCAAAGTCCCATATTTTACATATAAATGTAATAAATATGGAAGGAGGTGGAAAATGAAAGAGTGAAGGAAGTGAAGGAGTGACGCCTCCCCTGCACCTCCTCCGCGCTTCTCCCGCACTAATCCGATTGTGTTGCGTGATATGATGGGATGTGGCCGTGGCTCAGTGTTCGTGACCTGCCCGTCCCGCCCGCCCTGCAGGGGGGCTGCTGACGCGCGGCCCGCCGCCGGGCTGGAGGCGCCGGGGCCATAAAAGTCCACGGAGTCCCGGCTCCATCCGCTCCACCCGCTCCACTTTCTCCAACCAGCTGTAGCCGGTGCCTTGCACGGAGACAACCGAGCAGCCGAGCGCACGGAGATCCGGACACATCCCCGAGGTAAGGCTCGCTTTTTCCCGGAGAACTTCTCCCACCTCAGCGGAGAACCAGCCTGCACCTGCTCCTCTCCTCCATCTCCTCCTTCTCCTCCTTCTCCTGCACCTCCTCCACCCTGACTCCTGCTCTTCCTCCGCTCCTCCAGATGCAGAGGTGCTTCTGGCTGTTTTGCGCGTCGCTCATCTTTTGCGCGGCTCTTTCCGAGACCATCGGCTTGGTCATCGCGGTAAGACCGACCGGGGGTGGGGGTGAGGGTCCTGGAACTTCCAGAAATACTACGACAACTATTATTACAACAACTATTACTAATAAGAACAACAACAATGGTAATAATAATAGTTTTATGCTTTGGAGTGAAAACTTCACCGCACATAATGCATGAATGGATTTTATAAAGCCTGCAACTGTTAATATAATATAATATAGTATAATATAATATAATATAATATAATATAATATAATATAATATAATATAATATAATATAATATAATATAATATAATATAATATAATATAATATAATATAATATGATATGATATGATATGATATGATATAATATAATATAATATAATATAATATAATATAATATAATATAATATAATATAATATACTGTACAATCCTATAATGCAATCCAACATAACATAATATAATGTCATATAAGATAATATAATGTGATATGTGATATGTGATATGTGATATATGATATATGATATATGATATATGATATATGATATATGATATATGATATATGATATATGATATATGATATATGATATATAATATAATATAATATAATATAATATAATATAATATAATATAATATAATATAATATAATATAATATAATATAATATAATATAATATAATATAATATGATATAATATAATGATCAACATGTTAGTAGTAGCCAATGCTGTAAAATGGGATAAAATAAACACAATTATCACAATAGAATAGAAAATAATAGACCTCAGATCCGTATTTCTTCTTCTTCATTATTTTCTCAATTTTGCTCAGTATGTTTAGTGTTATCATGTACACACTAACCCGGCAACCCACTTTGGAAAAGAAGTTATGAAGTAAAAGTGCAAAGACACCAGTTATATCTGGAAAGTCACTGTGATGCTGCAGACAGGGACAAACCAGTGTCTCTCCTCATGCAGGCGAAGGAGAAGCGAGGCTGGACCCTCAACAGCGCTGGATATCTGCTTGGGCCCCGTGAGTGCTAAGTGCGCACACACACACACACACACACACACACACACACACACACACACACACATACACACACACAAAGACAGACAGACACACACAGAACGCTTGACCGCCTCAATCATGACGAAAACCCCGCCAGGAATTAACCGGGTCTGCACGTCTGGATGCAACACGTTTACCCGAAAAGGCACGTTTATGCAGGCAAAACTTGATCAATCGAACGCAGATTAATATCCCCGGTTGAGAATCAGCTTTGCGAGGAGACGAAAGCGTCAAGTTCAAAAACTCACACTCACGTATGATAAACACTCTATATGTAAAAAGTGTAAAGGAAATACACCTTTTACACGGAAAAAGCGCCGGTAATTCAGAGAGCGTCGAACCCCTCGTTCTCCCGGTCACCGGCCAAAGCTGGCGACCCCGGCTGACCCCCTTCAACCGTCTAAAGACGTGGGATTTGACGAGCACAGAGAACAAGCAGAGCCCACCTATATGATGAGCGCCACATCCTGGTACTTTTAAACCACATCCTGTTCGTCCGGTCTGAACTCCGGGCTCGTCTTCTTTGCCGCCAGCCCACTCGCCAGTGTGTGGGGCACGGGGTTCTCAGAACCCTGGAACTGTGTGTGTGTGTGTGTGTGTGTGTGTGTGTGTGTCCGGTGAAGCCCAGGTATAAGGTTGCTCCTGCCTCATCCTGTGTTTCAGGTCGTATTGATCACCTAATTCAGATAAAGGATTCACCCAGTGCCAGAGGCAGAGACGAGCTGGTCACTCAATGTAAGATAGAAACCCGCGGCCGCTGCAGGGCCTTGGCGCCGGGCCGGGAATTGCTCCGCTCAAACATCCAGCTGCTTGCGTCGCTTCCAGGACCATGTCTGTCCGTCCGTCCATCCGTCTGCCCCACCCCACCCTCCATCATCTCCGCCCCTGCATCTGCGCTTCTGCCGCCCCCACATGGCGTCTTGTGTGTGAAAACGTTTTTTGGTTGTAGCGGGAGCCGGAACGTCCCGCTCCCTTTGAACGCACCACAGGTCTGCAGACAGAAAACATCCCCACGTCAAATAGCATAATTTTCTGGAAATGCCAGAGCGCGTTTGAGGAAAAAAAGATTGCTTATTATTATCATCATTATTATTATTATTATTATTATTGTTATTATTATTATTATTATTATTATTATTATTATTATTATTATTATTATTATTATTATTATTATTATCTTTGTATTCTCTAATCGACAGAATGTGGGGGCGTCGTATCCGTTCTGGAACATCCTAGTTACAGCTTGTGATGCTAAAATTCAAATCCAGAGCTTCAAACTCTTCTTTTTGCTCATGGAGAAGCATAAAAAAACACCGCCAGCCCATAATATTTCCACGCACTACGTCTCAGCGATCTCTAATAGCAATAACAGCTATCGGCTTTCGTGGTTCTCACACACACTCACACACAGATAACAGAGGCACGACTGCTTTCTGATTACCTGCTGCCTGAAGTTTCTCCTCTTTCTTTAATAGAGAACACACACACACACACACACACACACAAACACACACACACACACACACACACAGCAGTTGTTTTCTAAGCTAAACAACTGTGGAACGATAAAACATTTCCGACCGTCTCCGTGACCGGCGGTGCATCCAGCGCTCTGCAGGGCAGAACTGCGAGAAGCCAGACTGAAGGCGGGCCGAGACACATTAGATTTAATTGCACTCGTGCAACGATATAAGATGGGAAGATCTGGGGAATTAATTTATTTAATAACCTTTTCGCCGTGTCCTAGACACGCACAGGCGTCGGCGCAGAGGGTGCAGGGGTTAGCCGCTTGAGAGCACTTCCGACGAGTGGATTAATCGCATGACAACTAACGCTTAAACTCTTAAAAGTAGGGAGAGGTGAAGTAGTTGATACGAGTGGGTGCACGGTGGGAAACACAAACACAAAATAGCACAAGCACACACACACACACACACACACACACACACACACACACACACACACACACACACACACACAGTGGGTCACAGTGCAATGTTTGCATGGGTCACGATGAAGAATCGCTCGTCTTCGTGACAATTTAAAGGGACGGACAGCAGGGGAAAGCAAACCCGTTACGCTGCTATGGCAACCAGGATGCAAAAGTCCCGTTGGTGGACGGCGGTCATCATCTGAACTTTGACCTCTGACTGAGAACATTCCTTACGCCCCCCCCAACCCTGTTGGTGCCTGAGCACATTACACTGCCTGTCAATCATTTCTGTTTATTCCATTTTTGATCATCCTCCCTGTTTTATTGTGTTTAAAACCTGCTTCTTGCATTTTTTTTTTCTTTTAAATCGCAATTCCACGATCCAAGCCCTGCAGGTGGTCCGTACGCGTTTGGAATAATAATAATTTATCATTAAAAAAAACAAAAAAGGAACCGAACAGTTACAGACACACTACCATGATAGTCCCCCGCTCGGGGACATGCGTGTGCTTCCACATCCAATCTCTAGATGTGTGTATCTTGTTTTAACTCCGCAGCTCACGCTCGGGGGCTCAATTTGATGACATAATACTCAGTTAGCGTCCGAGTGACGGCTGTAAAAACCCGCAGATTGACTTCTGCAGAAAAAGAATTAGCTGACTTGGGAGGGACCTGAGGGGATGCAGCCGGCGGAGCGAGACGCAGCTTTGACGCATCGGTGCTTTGTATGATTTCTCATCAGATGGCATCGACGGGCACCGGACGCTCGGCGACAAGCCGGGCCTGGCCGGCAAGAGAGACCTGGGCCAGGAGGACGACTTCAGACCAGGTCGGTGTTTCTGCAAAAATGGACTTCCAGCTTCTCCGTCTACTTCTGCCGTGACGGGAGCTGATTTTAAATCCGTTCGGTGGAGTGTGACGTTTGCAGATGCTGCTGCGATCTCTAGTGAGAGCAGGGGAGCAGGTGGAGGTGTGGAGGTCACACGCAGAAAGACAGAATAGTGGAGGACGGAGCAGAGGTGGAGGAACAAGCAGGTTGGAAGGGTTGGAGAAAAGTGTCAGGAATAAAAAAAAGGAGAGGAGGTGATGGTGAAGATCTGGTGTAGAAGGATGCTGAGGCTGGAGGTCGAGAGGAAGACCAGGGATTTATGGGAAGGAGGACATGAGGAGGGTTAGATGGAGGCAGATGATTGACTGTAAAGACCCCTGAAAGGCGCAGCCCACAGGAGAGGAAGAAGAAGGACTATTTTTGTGTTCCCTGTGCACACAGGATCCCAAAGGATAGCGGACGAGGACATCATCCACACTGTCATCGACTTCCTGTCCTACCTCAAATTCAAAGGTGGCGTTTGCACATCTTCCTCCAGCTACTACCATTGCCATTAGCAACCACAGCGAAATACGAAAACAGATTTAGCTGTCTTTTGATGTTAAAAAGCTTTATTTGTATGCATGTGTTGCAGAGTTGGGCGCCTTGGACAGTCTGTCTCCCTCTGTGACGTCAGAGGAACTGGCTAACCCTTAGCCTGTCTGCCACCCCACCCCGACCCCCGATCCCCCGACTCCCGCCGCCGCTCCAACCACCATGCTGGATCGGCACAGAACCGACGCCGACCCCGATACAAACATCAGAACATCGCTGAGAGGGGGGGTGGGCGCTGGGTTCGGGGGTCCCATTCCGATCCCACAACACGTTCCTCATGTGATCTCAGAGTCGAGTGAAATAAAGACTTAAAATGGCAACGGATCCACGTCCTGAATTCATGTGTCACTACACCGTTCGTGTTCTGATTGAAATAAATAAATGTTGTGTGAAGATAAACCCGCTTACTGGGCTCTGAAATCCACCAAATGATTATTTCTAGTGTTGATTTTTGGTTTCTCAATCGACCGCTGTGTTTTATTTTCTTTGGCTGAACGCTACAGCCGTTAAAGGACTAATAGGATCACAGAGAATGTTATATCTAAAAAGCCTCAGCCTGCAGATGGTGTTTCAGAGTTAGGCCAACATCAGGACTTTGGACCTGGAAAAAGCATACGACAGGGTGCTGAGAGAGGAACTCTGGTATTGTATGAGGAAGTCTGGAGTGGCAGAGAAGTATGTTAGACTGGTGCAGGACATGTATGCTAGCTGTGAGACAGTGGTGGGGTGTGCTTTCGGCGTAACAGAGAAGTTCAAGGTGGAGGTGAGACTTAATCAGGGATCAGCTCTGAGCCCCTTCTTGTTCGCAGTGGTGATGGACAGGCTGACAGATGAGGTTAGCCAGGAATCTCCATGGACCATGATGTTTACAGATGACATTGTGATCTGTAAGTGAGAGCAGGGAACAGGTTGAGGAAAACCTTGAGAGGTGGAGGTTTGCTCTAGAAAGGAGAGGAATGAAGGTTAGTTGCAGCAAGATTAGAATATATGTGTGTAAATGAGAGGAACCCAGGTGGAACGGTGAGTCTACTGGGAGTGGAGATAAAGAAGTTGGAGGATTTCAAGTACTTAGAGTCAAATTACCAGAGCAATGGAGCGTGTGGAGAAACGGGTTCAAGCAGGTTGGAACGGGTGGAGAAAAGGGTCAGAGACCAAAGAGAAGATTTATGGATGTAGTGAGAGAGGATATGAAGTTCGTTGGTGTGAGAGGGGAGGATACAGAGAATAGGGTTAGATGGAGAAGGTTGATTCTGTGGTGAACCCTGAAGGGAAAAGCTGAAAGGAAAAGAAGACCAACATCAGGACTTCGGGGTTTTTAGGAGAGACCACGGTGTCCTCCACTTCCGGTCCCGCTGAAGGAAGGTTTCCTCCACAGTCACAACGAGGACGCTCAATATGAGCCTTATCGGATTGAAATCAGATCAAGGAGACAAGACAACAGATACGTTCATTCATCAACTGCTCTCAGGGTCGCGGAGGGGCTGGCTTCTATCCGAGCTGGCATTGGCCGAGAGGCGGGGGTTGGTCCGGGACCGGTCGATCACAGGGCCACATATGGAGACACACCATTCACCTCTCATTCACACGATATTAATTGTCTCCACTGAAGCTCCTGCATGTGTTTGGACCGTTGGAGGAACCCTGAGGAACCCCACGCTGACACGGGGAGAACATGGAGCCTCCACAAAGGAAGGCCTCCCGGTGGGACCTTCTCGCCGTCAGGTGGAAGCGCCAACCCGCCCCCGAGCTAATATATTTCACATC
The DNA here is from genome assembly GCA_901007705.1 of Fistularia tabacaria. NCBI lineage: Eukaryota > Metazoa > Chordata > Actinopteri > Syngnathiformes > Fistulariidae > Fistularia > Fistularia tabacaria. Next base: position 31,612 of record CAAKHD010000597.1, read on the forward strand.
GTGACTGTTATTGATCTTATACATCTCACTTGTCTCCTGTAAACAGACAGAGTGCTTTTAATTTAACATAACAGTCTAAATACAGTTATGAAAACCGCCTCATCCATTTCCATAATGGCGCCTCCAAAAAGCGATCTGTCGCCGGGAACAGGTGTGATTCAGCAGCTGAATAAATCCCCAGCAGACGCCGCGGGCTCATCCGTTCCCCCTTTCAGCTCAAGTGGATAAAATGTATCACTGTTTAAAATTTCCAAACCCCTGCACGCTCTGCATTCAAACGCTGTGATATGCTGACTTATCTGTGTGTGAGGGAGGTTTCTAAGTTCCTTTCCAGATGTTTATTATGTATTTCAGATGTTTGAGCTGCTAACCCGGCCTAGAAGCAGCTGCTCAGGCTCCACAACAGGACACGCTGGATTTCTTTCATAGGGCTTTGCTGCCACGTAGTGGTCAAACGTGTTGTCATCTCCCTGTCAGAGGGAGAATTGCCGTTGTTGATATGGCTGTACTTTGGGATACAATATTTACTCTCAACCAGTGGTTCTTAACCTTGTTGAGAGACCGAACCCCACCAATTTCATATGCGCATTCCCCGAACCCTTCTTAATAGGAAAATTAAAATGTGATTTTTTTTCCAATTCAATACATAGGCATATGCAGTGGGCTCACAAAATGCCGATTTTTTGTTTATGGGTTAAAAAATATTATTTTCTTTAAAAACCAGAACTCTGAATATAAAAAAAAATATCACTAATGAAAAGAGTATGAATTCTTTTCAACCCATAAAATATTTGTAGTTTATTTTTTCATGCGCTAAGATAAATAAAGCAGAGATAAATAAAGTTTACTTTACTGCTTTAGTACTGGGGTTCAAAAATGCAGATTTTTTGATAAATCCCGATATGATGCAAAATTACTTTATATCTTTCGATTATTGTTAAGTTTTAACTAGTTTTTTGTTTTATTTCCCCTCCCCCAAAAACTTTTTTGGAATAACTCTTGAAATTAATTTTTCTACGTATAGAAATAAAATATATATATGAGTCGGTTGTATGTCTTTATTATATTATATTATTTCTAGATATAGAAATAATATATATATAATATATGTATCTTTCGATTATTTTTATGTTTCAACTAGTTTTTGTTTTATTTCCCTCCCCCAAAAAACTTTTTGGGAATAAATTCTTGAAATTAATTTTTCGATATATAGAAATAATATATATGAGTCGGTTGTATGTCTTGACCTCCGCCGAACCCCTGAGACTGACTCACCAAACACCTGGGGTTCGATCGAACCCAGGTGAAGAACCACTGCTCCAAAGAAAGACCGAGGTGTCAAATCTAATCCTGTCAAGGCACAGGTCAAGATTTTTAACTTTTATACTGGGTGAATTCTAGTGTGACACCCAGTTTTTTTCAGATTAGAATCATTAGCACATCAGCAATGACAACCTCGCTGACAGGCTCAAACGATCCAAATTGGATGCGTTTCATACCAGACGATGGTAGAACCTTTCTGAAAATACAAAAATAAAACATAGTTTCATCTTTCAGATTAGTACGGATGGTTTCCTGATGAGATCGGAGACCGGAGAGGAGACAATTTCACAGTGGAGACGAAGCACTGAAATCACTGAAAAGCATTTGGTTTATGTTTATGGTTGGAAACTACAGTAAACGATGGAAACACACACACACACACATACACACGCACACGGGAGATCTGATGTCACAATGGGAATTTTTGAAGTCGTGCCTTTTTAGTACAGTATTTGCAAGTCAAAGTGCACTTCACAGATTCCTGGCTGCCGAAGTGTACTTTAAGTGGCTGCTGAAGTGTACTTTCCACATCACAATGCAGTGGGAGAAGAGCACTGTGGACCATGAGGGACTTCACACAACCCCGCACACACTCTTTCAGCCGCTTCCATCCGGCAGGCGGTTGAGGAGCATCCAGAGCAGGACCAGCAGACTCAGCTGTAAGATTGCTGAACTCCAGCCGTGCTCCATAGACGTTTCTCCCTCCCTCTCCACACACACACACACAAACACACCCACTCTCTTACACAGTCTCTCACACTCACACACTCTCTCTCTCCCCATCGACCTGCACTACCCTACCCACTTAAATGAAATGTTTAAGGTGAAATATTTCACATAAGGTGCAATTTTTCATGTTTCATTTCATGATCAAGGTGCAATAAAAAAAAAAAAAACTAGGTGCAAAAAAAAAAAAAAAGGAGTACCAGTGTCCTACCAAAGGGTCGACCATCCAGACACAATCCACGCAATTATCTTGACAAAGACCGGGTTCTGCCAACACCAATGTTCTCACAGGAGGCAAAGTAAAAGCATTTAACCAATCCAAGTGTGAAAGCTGCTTTAAACATTCATCAGTTCTTGTTTATATCATCAAACATTGATCTCATTGCACTTTATGAAACAGGTGGCGAGGCAGTAGAAACAGTTTACATAATCCCTCTCTGACACCTGAAGGTACCTGGGCGCCGTGCAGATGGCCATTAAAACGGTCTTTGACCAGCCGGCGCCCTCGAGCTGGGTCGTTGTTACTGCTCGCTGAGAGGCAGCCGGGCTCTTCCTGGAGGTTCAGAGCAGAGGCCTCGTGCTGTTTATCGCATGATTGGAAGAACATAAAAATGGCTCCTGTAGAAACAGCGTGTACACAAGGAAGGACAAAGTAACCAAAAATAAAATGAGGGTTTTGATTCGGATAATAATAATAATAATAATAATAATAATAATAATAATAATAATAATAATAATAATAATAATAATAATAATAATAATAATAATAATAATAATAACAACAACAACAACAACAACAACAATAATAATGATTATAATTATGATACTAATAATAATAACAATAATAACAACAACAACAACAACAACAACAACAACAACAACAACAACAACAATAATAATAATAATAATAATAATAATAATAATAATAATACTTTGTTGATCCCCACAGGGGAAATTCTTTTGTCATAGCAGCACAACAATAACAATTAATATGAACATAAATATAAGTAAAAGAGACAATTAAAAGGACAGGGACAACGACAAGGATTAACACAGATAACGGAATGAGGACATGACGTGTGAATGAGTGAGGCAGTGGCAGCACAGATGCACCTCCGGCCGGTCAGAGTTGTGTGCTTTTATACAGCCTGAAGGCCTTGGATACATAGGAGCGTCTGAAGCATTCGGTTCTGCAACTGCAAGACACCTCTGCCGCGTAGTACTCGGTTTTTGGGTTCCACTAGCACATAGGCGTCAAACTTCGGCTCGGGGCCCAAATCTGGCCTGCAGTGTAATTACATTTGGCCAGCGAAGCCATACCCAATGACTATTAGAGCTGGGCCGCCAGTATTGTAGCCTACAGCGCATGGAGGCGATGCTATAAAACTCAGAATGCTCTGCTGGTGTTTTGGCGCGAACATCACGACAGGAGCCATAAACGCCCTCTCCTCTGTTGACAGTAGTCATAGCGACCCTATGCTAATACCATCACCTTGCTACCCCTCCGAAAAATGGCGAAAAGAAAGGCGGAAAACAGGAGGTTCCTTGACAGGTGGGAAAGAGAAGATCTGTTCCACATGGAAAAGACACACCTGTTTGTCTTGTATGTGGAGCCAATGTGGGAACAACCAAGAAGTACAACATTAGACGACACTATGAAACCTAACACCGATGTATTGTATAGCATTAAGCTTTGTTTGTTCCATATTCAGTTTTGAAACCATATGAAAAGGTTCATTGTTATGTCTGTAGGAAGAATTTTTTTCAATAAATATCAATGTTGGCCTGTGACTTTGTCCCAGTTTTGAATTTTAGCCCACTGTGTATTTCAGTTTGACAACCCTGCACTAGCACGCCGATGATATCTTTGCAGATACCAGAGCCGATCCCCTCCGCGCCCACTCACTTACCCCTCCCACCCGATGCAGCGGCAGTACAGTCAGAGCCCTCAGCCCGACATACCAGCCAAAGAGCAGAGTATGTGACAGAGCCTGAGAAACAGCCGTGTGCATCACGTTCAGTATTTCCATTTCTTTGTCGGGTGATGTGACACGAGACGGGTCCCTGCTACCCAGGACCTCTGCTCTCCTCTTCAGTCGAAGCGACCGCCGCGAGGGATGAGGACAGCGTTTGTTCAGGTATGCATTCTTTCAGAAAGTCAAAGTAAGTTTTATTGTCAATTTCTCTGCATGTACTGGACATACAGAGGAATCTCACAATCCCACAGTGACATGAAATTAACAGGATAAGAATAATAATAACAGAGAGCAAATGAGCAGTAAAGTGCACTGCTACATTAAACAGTACACATTAAACTATGAGGTATGAAGAATAAAGTGCACGCAGATATAAACTGATATTTGACGCCATGAGAGAGTAGCAGCACAGGTTCTTTTTGTAAAATTTAGTGCAAAGGTCAGTAAGTACAGTGGCCCCTTAAGATAGAGTCATTTCACGTACTAATTTTTTAAGATACGAAGCAAGATTCGAGCCAATTTTATCCTTGAAATACGAAAGAAATTTCATGATACGAATAAGAGAGCGAGAAAAACTAAACGCGGAATTGGCGAGGCACCCGTCAAGCTAGCTCCCAAAACTCCAATAGGCTTCGTGACGCCGCCGTATCTTCTGAATTGGCGCTGCTTGAAATTTTTTTAAGAAAAGCAAGTAGTAAGGCAAGTGGTGAACCCAGTAAGAAGATGCTTCGTATGGAAATTAAGAACGAAATAATAGCGAAGCACGAACGTGGTGTATGTGTGACTGATATCGCACGTGAATATAATAGCAGTGCATCCAGGATATGTACCAACCAATTGATTTGTTTTTCTGTTATTTTAAACGGGGAAATTTCATTCTAGATACGAAAAAAATCAACATACGAACCCACTTCTGGAACGAATTCAATTCGGATCTTAAGGGACGGCTGTTTTACCGTCGTGGTATCTGGTATGGTTTTCTCTGCATCTTGACAGCCTGGTGTATGAAGCTGGTGTGAGAAAGGCATAGGGAGAAAAGGTGTTATCAAAGAGAGTTCAATAGCCAAACTAGAAGTGATTAATGAACTCCCTTCTCTTTGCTGGATGTTTTATGAAAATGCATCCATCAGTCTGAGACCACCGCAGCCAAGAAAGAACAATACCAACTCTTTACATGTCTCAAGAGTTCATTTCTCTAATGACGGATTCAAAAAGGGTTCGAAGAACGTGCATCTCTTCAGACTTATACATTCAAGAAATGCTGAAAAACACAGATTCAGCTGTCTGTCTCAGTCGACGGATGTAACCTCGTTAAATTACTTTACTCCATTTGTTTTTTTCGAGGCAAAACCAAAATATGGATTTGCTGCTTTTTAGACGTGCTAAGAGCCGCGTGTGTGCCAAAGTCTAAGAAACCCTGCCACTGCACCAAATCCCGGGGCCTCAAACTGTGAGTCCTGTTAATTCCCTTGTATCGTAATCCGGACCGGCGGCACAGCACCGACTCCAAAAACACAAAACCAAACCTCATCCTTGCCTGAATGCGTTAAAACAACCAAACAAAAACCGACCCTCTGGTTTTGCTATACATACAAACGTGTTTTTCCCCTCCCGGTTACTGTCCGTGTTTTGCGGGCGGGATGATGTGCAGCGGCTGTGGACGCTCCACCTGCATCCCACGGCGCATCACAAGGCAATACGGGTGAGCTCCGACTAGTTCATATTTAGAAATACATGAATTTTAGGGCAGTTGTGGGTCGGTAAAGGGAAGCTCGCCGATAACTGACAGGCCCATCCGGCCTGTAGCTGCTGAAAAACTATGGATTGCTGCAGGCTGTCGGAGCAGGTACAGACAGTTAGGCATGGGGAGCGCGGCGAGCGCCATTGATTGTTTGTAATTGCCATTTCAGCTCGGTTGGCGAGAGCCACACTTAGCGGGTCTGGTTCGACAGCGCTCTTACTGGAAATCACTCGTGGGGGAGCCATGTGTTCCTCACGCCACACTTTGCGGCTGCAAGGACGGAATAATTGCTCAAATTTTCTCCACGGACACAATTGGTTACACGATCATTAGCTTCGCAAGCAGCAAAATGTTTGCGTTAAATGTTCCGTGTTTTTTCTTTCGATTATTATCAAGACTGTCGGATTTACGTAGTCCCTTTTTGGGGCTCGTCTTCACGGCAAAGCGGGAGAAGTTCGGCACAACAAGGGCTGCAACTGCAATGAGCTGTCTGAAGAACTACTGCGAGCGCTACGAGGCGCGTACACACACACACACACACACACACACACACACACACACACACACTGAAAATAATTTAAGAACGCGTTGCTATTTACTCTACAATTCAGCGGACTCAGGATTTGTGTCAGATTAATGAGAAATGAGGCAAGAAGAAAATACAAGTGACAATTTTCAACCTACATTTTATTGCTTTGAATCATATTTCGGTTAATTTTCTATTCTGATATCCATTGCCATCAAAACAAACGTTCAGCTCTCTTCTGAAAATAATCCCTGCTAACCCACAAGCAACAAGCTCCACTGTTTGTGCGCAGCGGAGGACATCGGCGCCACCGCCAAATGAGTCTTGTCAAGTTTGACACGTACTTTGTTTTGAATTTAAAACAAAAAACAAGAACAAAAACTAGCTATTCCTTGTTTGCAACCTAAATGTCCGGCGAGTGTCATTGAAGGCTGATTTCATGAAGAAAACGGACTCTATTTCCAATGATCAAGGCCTTATTTGCATGTTTTTTCATACTTTTCCCTGAATTTGGAGAAGTAGAAACATTTTGACGGGTGTTTTCATGCTAGAGATGAAACGATGCGGTCAGTCACGTCTGTGATTCGGACCATTTAGTGTAAGATTACGCCATGACTGCAATACGCCGCTCACTGCCAAGATCCTGCAATCTCTTTCACTCAAGAGTTTACCAAAAAAAAAAAAAGCTAACCTCATTCAGCAAATGCAGATCGACAGCGGGTGACATGCAGTCAGGGTAGGTAGGGGTGGCAGTGCCTCCCCTGCGTCATCATAAAAAACAAATAATGCTAAAAAATCAATCTATAAATATTCGTCCACTTATCTGTGATAGAAATTTTATTATTATCACATAATTCCAATTATTTTTATTGTCAATATCTCTGAATTTTGCGTATTTTCCTATCCGAATACGGTGGAAAGACGCTACGTGAGGCAGCGACGAGCTGAGCCTCCTCTCCGATTTCACAATCCTTCAAAGAGTCAGTGCCTCCCCAGCCACAAACCTCACCAAACGTTACTCTCGACAGCGAAATCACCCCGGCGGGTCCCCTGCAATCATCTTATCAAAATTCGCACACCTCTGTATCAAAGCACCGGTTAGCTATTAAATAAAGTGAAAGGAAACGAGTGGCTGGAAGCAGCGAGGAGGCTGGTTGACAGGCCGCCTCTGTTTTGCAGCTGCTCTGGCACTCATCGATCAGCCCCCTGACTCATATAGACTCTAAACACACGTGGTGTGGCTGATGAGCTATGACGATCTCTCAAAGACAAACACAACTACAACATCCGTGTACGTTTACGTGTTTTTGTCCACCGTTGTCTCCGCACTATGCGACAATGGGAGGGGCTGAACGCGACGATGGAGATGACGGTGACTGCACTGTATCGAACCGAACAAGGTCCCACTTGTTCATGAGCAGGAACATGAATGGCGTTCGTAAACTAACGTTCAGAAAATAAACCCCAGGTTCTGAGCTTTTGCAAGGAACACCTGGTTCTTCTGTTGGGTAACCGAGTTCTCCACGACAACTAAACTGCTTCAAAGCAAACAGATCCTGATGAATACAATCCTCCTATGCGGTTCAACGGGTGATTCCATAACCCCAGATGTGGTGCACCAGGTAATCGACGCTCCACACAGACGGGAGATGAATGATTGGCTCTCTGCAGAGCGGACCCCCTTGTTTGCATGCAGTACACTCAATGGACAGTAAATTATGGGCGAAACCCGAATCTGGAAACCTTAAAGAGCGAAATGGGGAATAAAAATCAGGCCCAAACATGCAAAAAGAGTCACATTTGTTGCCAATCAGTTGAAATAAGATCTTGATTAAGTCATGAGTAATTCTGACGGGAATTTTTAATCCAGAGCCAAAGGGAAAGACATTGAATGATTATCAATGAGCCATCTGCCCTTCAGTCTTTATCAAAAACTGGCAGAGCACTGCTAATCACGCTAAAGTAGCCTTAGCGCAATCCTGGTGGAAGAAATTAAACTAGCTTTAGCTGAGCTAAAATTTATATATATATATATATATATATATATATATATATATATATATATATATATATATATATATATATATATATATATATATATATATATATATATATATATATATATATATATATATATATATGTATATGTATATATATATATATATGTATATATGTATATATATATACATATACATATATATATATACATACACACATACACAAATACATACATATATACAAATATATATTTTTGTCAAAACATATGCAGAGGAAAACAATATGTATCAAAAAAACGTAAATATTGGCTAATGGCTAAATGTACATTTTGCATGCATAATA
>CAAKHD010000598.1:9410-21875 GCA_901007705.1 Fistularia tabacaria
GGAAGGATAAAAAATTTACCTCGGGGGGGGGGGGGGGGGGGGGGGGGGGGGGGGGGGGACAAAGGCTGGATTGCCTCCACAGACAGGAAGTAATTCTGAAATATGGAGGATGAGCTGACACCACCAGGAACAGGAGGAGGTCTGCAAAATAAAACCAACCAACAAGCAAACTACAAATCCACAGCTTGCAGACCCTACAAAATAAAACAAATCGATATCAAGAAATAATCAAGTTGCAAATTAAAATTAAGCCAGGGGAAGGAATTTATGAAACATGCATGGATTATATGAATTAAAATTTGGGTGGGACTGATGAGTCACCCCCAGAAGTCCCACAAGGCTGAATTTTCCGGCTCGAGTTTTACCAAAAGACAGAAACCACAGTTTTTGTTTTGTTTTCAAGATGGAGATGATTTGTGGGGTGTGTATATTGATTCTAGGCTACAGGTGATCCACACCTTGCACCCCTCTTATGCTGGATCTAGTATTAAGCGGACGAGAAAACCTTTTTTTTTTATTGTAAATTGCTTCCGTCAAGTCTAAGATGACATTAATCTCAGCAAAGAAAGGGGAAAGAAAAGGGACGCCATGGCCAGGAGCACCGACCCAAATGCGGGAAATGAAGCGAAGCCAGAAAAAAAATCTTTTGTTGGATTTGAGCCCCAATTAGAGTTTTCCACATTTAATCAATGGAATCTGCCACATTCAACCCGAGCCGCAGGAACAGTTTTCCAAAAAAAAAGGGAGAGAACCCCTTTGTAAAGGACTCAGGCATTCCGGCTGTAACTGTTTTAATGGCTGCTGCCTCCTGGTCAAGAGGCGGTGGCTGAATGGACTAATTCTGCTGGATTAGTCCGGTGGATCCTGCCAGTCAAACAAATGTGACCTTCTACTGCAGGATCTGTGCATGCACAACTATACATTGACTCCATAAGAGGGGAGGGGTGTGTGTATGTGTGTGTGTAAAGGGTAGGAGGTAGGAGGGGAGGGTGGAGGGGCGGGGGGGTTCAGTCAAGGGATTAGTGGGAATCAACCACTCAGGCATACCCTGCTGTTTTGAGATTACTTTTCTTCTTTTCTTTTTTTGACTTTGAAAGCCTTGTTTAACAAAAATCACATCAGAGAAAGGGGGTGGTGTTGGTGAGGGGACCTGAGCTGGCACAGAGAGAAATACCAGTACAAAAAAGAAAACGAGAGGAAGAGGACAGGAGGAGGGGAAAAAGGTAAGTGCAGGGACAGGAGAGCTCAGTAAACTCATAATGTTTAGAGTTTGAGATGTGATTTCAGTCACCCTTCACCATCAGCGCATCGACAGACAATAATAGCTGCGACAATAACTGTGTCATATCGGTCAATGTGAATCGCCATGCCAGGTACCCACATCAGCTTCAATATGCACAGATTTTTAAAGAAAAGCTAATTAATCTACAGAGCCAAGGTTTATGTTCTCACGGAAATGCACAAATGCACATGGAACAAAGACTGCAAACGCACAGAGCAATCAGTAAATAGTCATGAAGCAAAAACTACAAGCAGTGGAAAAGGTTATACATGTACAACAAACACGTCATGATCATCTCTCAAGGACCATGGGAAGAGATACCATCATGTTTCATTCAATCTAATTTGACATTCTATTTTGATTGTATTTTTATTTGTTTTTTAAGGTTGAGTAGTATTTCATAATCCCTAATATGTCCAGGCAACTGAAGAGGGAATGTGCAACTCTTATAGACAGGCTGAAAACCGCTAAAACTACGTTTTTAGAGACCACGATGGTGTGAGATGAGATAAGACGATTACGATACGATACGACAGTTATTTAGGTATTTTTACATTTATTAATTTAGTATGTTATTCGTCATTAATGTATCTACTCTTGGAGACAATACACAAATACATCAGGCCCAAAATAGAGCAAAGATAGTTGTACCAGATTCTTGCTAATTCTAGCAGATTCTGATTTCCATCGATAGTCCCATTATATACGATAAGATAAGATATTGCTAAACTTGCTAAAATAAAATGGCAGATTAATCATTTTAATGCTATTATGATTATTATCATCATCATCATTGTCATCCATCCAGCCATCCATTGTCTTATCCACTTATCCTACTCAGGGTCGCGGGGGATGCTGGAGCCTATTCCAGCTGTCACTGGGTGAGAAGCAGGATACACATATACAGACACACAACCATTCACTCACTCATTCAGGGCAATTGTCCCAATTTTTTCCAATTAACCTGCTGCATGTTTTTGGACACTGGGAGGAAACTGGAGAACTCAGAGGAAATCCCTGCAGACACAGGGAGAACATGCAAACTCAACACAGGAGTTCGGAATCGAACCAGGGTCCTTTGTGCTGCGCCACCGTGTCGACTTTTCATCATCATTACTATTCGTACTATTAGTGTCATTAGTATTATTAGTATTATTTATTTAACCGATCATGGATGACCCACAAGCAATGAGCAGCCACCTAGCTCAGGAATCAAACCAACATTTTTGGTAGGGTTGCCCTCATTAGTCCAGATATGTCATACATGGCTGAAAAGCCAAAGTCATCTCCTCAAAATGTCCATATACGTAAGCCCTCCCCCTGGCTGCACCCCCCTTGGAGTCTCAGTTTTGCTGTCCCCCCCACCTTTGATGAGCGGCGGGGGTTGTAAAAATCAATGGCTTTGTGACACGAGTGGTCAGGATCACCTCGCCAGTTCGTTGTGTTCTCCCCCCTGCACTCCGCCTCTCCCTCACTTTTAAGCCACTTATGACCAAAATCAATGTCAAGACCATTGCTTCATTAGCGTTCGGCTGAGTCGATCGAATGTGAGATGGCACGGTGGGTGATGAAACCCCCATATCCCCCACCCAATCCTGACAGTGAACTCGGAGGCCCGGAGATTTAGACCGTCGAACAGGTGGTTCCAATCGCTTTGAAATCGCCTCAGATGGAAAATATGGCGTTTTTTCTTTTTCTTTAAAGACAACAAGCAGATCGCAGTGTGAATAAAGTCTCTTCATCAGCTGCCAGTTTTCATGAAAACTTGCCTTCATTTTATGCATAAAACACAGCTAATAAATCTTTTGTATTTATAACTTTTGAATATCGCATGTATTTCTTTACAAAGTATTTCGTCATAGATGAAAATATGACTTTTACTTTGTTCCGGTTTGCTATCCAGCTCTGGCAAACTCCTCTTTTCTTCTCCTCTGAAAATGAGCGGTACAAGAAGTAATAAGCAGAATTCTGGGAGTAGTTACAGCATTATTATCCTGCGGGGGGAGTCTCGAGTGTGAACACTGGGTGGAGGCCATCAAAGTTTCATGTCATGTATGTTTAATGGACCCCATCCAGCACGGAATGCATGAATCGGTTAAATCCGCCGGCCAGAGAAAAGTCTCTGCGCTGCTTTTTGAAAGTACTTTTGGGCATGAATTTTTACAGAACACATAACTTACATTCAAACTCAGGGAAAGAAACTCAACACCAAGGTCTTGACCCCTATCACAAACTTGAAGCAGTTACTGCGCCCTTTCTGCAGGGGGCGATCCACCGGGTCTAACTGCTTCCAATAGGAGTTCCATTTTAATATCTAGAGCCTGGTGTCTTTAATCGACAATAATAGTTAATCTGATGTTCACCGCCAGGGAAAACATGCTTTTTCGAGTCAAGTTTACATCCCACGCAGTGGAGAATGAAGGCGTAAACGTGAGCCGCCTCAGGCCTCTCCTCCGTATGGTGCACGCGGTCATCTGGCATTTCATTCTTCCCTGATGGCTGACAGGTGAGGGGAGATGTTGCATCTTCCTGGGGAAAGTCCACTGACCTCAAACTTTCACACGGATCACCAAGCGCACGTTTTATTGATTCCACATGGGTCTTACGCACCGGCCGCCGTTGTATGCAGGCACACACACACATATGCACACAAATCAATCTCCGGGCCTGCAAGAGCGCTAAAGATATTGCCGACGTTAATGAGAAACGGAGACAGGCTGGCTAACGATCTCAAACTGATAGCCCTGTGACAAACGGTAGTGCTAAGCAGTCATCGTCAATTTAGCCTCTGACATGCCTTGCACGTGCACCTGCCGGCGGCGTTTCTCGGTGCAAGCCTGGTGAAGTCGACCAAACAGATTTCTCTTCTGCTTGTAGATGAAAAAAATAGTGGCCTAATCTCAATTGCAGGTGGGGGCAGAGTGGCGGGAATGCAGGTGCCATTCCTTCAGGTCAAAAAGCAGAACAATCAATTTCTATACAGCTCGGCATGAAACTAACCAGACGTTGACCAAAGTGGAAATGTGGTGATTGCAAAAAGCAACCAGTCTGCCGCCAAAGATGGACAAGTGCAGGATCTTAGATTTTAACACGATTTTAGCTGGGAGGAACAAAATGGCCAAAATGCCACACATGCAAACAATCCAGGTGGGAAGAGATTAAAATCTGGATTATAGTTTGCATCCTATGGTCCAAACCAATGGCGAATAAATAGTGGGTGGGGTTTAAGAACCGAAATTCGGTCCAAACCAATTAAATTGTTGCGGTTTCCGTGTGAATATGAAAAATGACTCCTCCAGCTGGAATGTTCTACAGCTGGCAGCCAAAGAAGAGGAGGCATTTTTTCATCTAATTGTTCAAAGGGTTTAGAAGCTTTACCCCGGCAGCGATTTACGAGCAAACTGAGTGATTGCAAAATGCTGACTGCTCAGTGATATGGAAATACAGAAAAGTTCCAGCTCCATCCAGCTGTTTCACAAGAGCCCAGCACTTTCAACAAAAAGTCCCATCCCACCAAAACATCTTGGAAGACGGCTTTTCTGTCTCTTTTGTTGTACTGCCATGAAAAATTCAAGACCGGGATGATGCAGTGGTTTTGTGTAGATTTTACATGTTCTCCCCCGTGTCTGCGTGGGTTTCCTCCAGGTTCTATGGGTTCTTCCCACTGTCCCAAAACATGTAGAAGGTTCATTAGCAGCCCTGATGTGTGAATGAGAGGAAATCATTGGACGTTTCTATATTGTGATCAACTGGCGACTGGTCCAAGGTGAACTCTGCCTCTAACTCAGTCGCAACTGGGATAGGCTCCCTCAACCCTGAGTGCAGGATAGTTGGTGGCAAATGAATGAATGAACGAATGAATGAAATTCAAGACGGCTCTGGGCGGACACATGGTTTGGTTGTCACATGCTCCCCGATGCGCGTGTAGAATTTCATCCCAATCTAGCTCCGCTTTAAGACGAGGCATAATTCGGCTGCTCAATGTCAATGGTGTCTGCTGATATGTCGCTTTCATGCCCATCATTTAGCATTCACACATGTGCACACACATACACACCGATGGCGGCAGAGGTGCCATGCAAGGTGCCAACCAGGCTATCAGGAAGACTTTTCACAAGCTGTCAAAGACCTCGGGGAGTTTGATGCGTTCACCAGACCTCAGCATTCCCCTCTCCCCCTCCCACACGCACACTTTTGTTTCCATATTTCACGGACCATATTTGCATCCAAACGAGAGCGGCGAACCGGATTTTGACATTTCAAACTTTAACAAGCAGCAGATGCGTGTCGGACTTCAAAAGGGGGCAGAAGCTGTTCTCCGTGAAACTGCAGGCAAAAACATGCCAGAGTAATACAACCCAGCCCTCCCTCCCGTCTCTCTTTCTGCTCCAGCCCCGCATCAGCGGCGGATTTGCTCGCGCTCATCCGGGAGACCCTCTGCCAGGTTGGTGGCAGATAAGTATTCCATGTCAACCCGGGCTGCCAGATGAAGTGAAGGTAAGGGCTGGCCATCGGCTACGTAGCCTGCCGCTGGTGGGTGAGCTGGAGAGCATGCGTCCCGCCTTGAGATAAGGGGGCACCAAACAAAACCCAGGAATGTTTCCAGCTTCCACCGCTCTAGGGTCCTCTGTCTGATCGTGAAAGTGGGCTTCCTCTACATATCTAAATATTAATGGTCTCCATTACGCCTAAATGACTTTCATCTCCGACACACACCGAGGCATTAGGGGTTTAATCAGTGTGTTAGAAATGACTTTCCATTCCCACGGATTCGCGGGCAGGCAGTCAATTAATATGGCGCCCTGTTTGCGCTCTGGCGTCGAAGCCCGATAGGTTTGCTGTTATCGCAGGAGGCCATAAGAGTATAAACAAAAAAAAAAAAGGGGGGGAAGTAAGATAATGTTGGCGTCTGTCACCGCAGCTCTGAATCATCTGCTCTCTCGCACGTTAAGATACTGTCAACTTTTATTTCCGCTCACAGGACAGAAATAAATAAATAAATAAATACAAATAAATGACGGGATGTTAAGCCGTTCCAACTCATGAATATTGACACTGGCAGCATCGGCGGGACCTGGCTAATCTCTCATCACAGCTGCTCAGAATCAATAGCACGGAGTCTAAACTGAAAATAATCTGTCGCACTGTGTTCCCTGATCAAATGTGCCTGAGACTGCGGCCCTAAAACAAAAACAGCAACAAAATTAAAAAAAAAAAAAATCTAACTTCCTGTCTTCAAATTGCACCGTTAATTCATGCTAGTGTCTGTTCATTTATCACGGTGCACAAAACATCAACAAAAGGGATCCGTTATGGCAACCATAGAAATGACTGAAACACATAAACATGATAAAGAGATTGAAAAAATAATAGATGAATAAAAATATAGTTTAATTTCTGCAGCTGCTGGTTTGAATTCCTGCAACTGCTGGTCTCAATCCTTTTATTTTAGAATCAATGAATATTTATTTCATTGATTGATTTCATTGCTGAAAATACCAAAATACAGGGAGTTTCCATGCCTGGAAACATATTTCTGGCAGTATGAACAACTGTGAATCACAGGCACTGAATATATAAACAGTGAAACAAAAACACACACCCCAGTGCCAAAATTAAGTATTTGTACTTTCTGTTTGAAATCACTTTAACACCCCTGTCTGACTCTGGAGTACTTCAGTTTCTAGTCTGAAAAATTTGGTCCCCACTTCGATAGTGCCATCATTACCTTCAGGAGCGGCAAGATGGTTTCAACTCACAGTAAGACGATCCCCGGTTCAATTCTGGTGCATTTCTGTCCTTGTTCTCACTGTGTCTGTATGGGTTTCCATTGGTTCTCTGGTTTCCTGTCACTGTCCAAAAACACCCAGGCACTTCATTCGAGAGATGAACGTGTGAATGAGTTAGTGAATGGTTGTATGTCAAGATGACGTATGAATGAGAGAGTGAATCAATATGTCCATTTACGTGGCAGTGTCATACCACCCTCATAAGGTAAAGTTAATGAATGACCTTGCAGTTCCAAAGTGCTTTTCATTGGATTCCAGTGACCCATTCACACACACAGAAGGCAGTGTGACTCACACCAACTTTGGCATGTTGAAAGGAGGAGCCAGGAATTGAACTGCCAACCATCTGATTGCAGGGACGCCCATTCTACCAGCTGAGCCGTAGCCACTTCTACGACGACTCCCTTTCCTTGATGAGGATTGTAATGCTTTTGTTGGCATTTTCAGTCTAAATTAATTTTGCAATACAAGTGTAACCCTCACATGACATATGTTTCTCAAACACAGCCATTTATGAATCTATGATGTATCGAGTGCACCTGAAATACACGCCATACACATTAAATTTGAAAAAAACAAAACAAATTACACTTGTCTGTACACTGCAAATGTCCATTTCTAACATGAGATATTTACCCAGAAAGATTTTACATAGAAAGATTTTTTTTAACTTTTAATTTAATAAGTAAGCAAGTGCTTCTTTATGCCTGGTTAAATCAATTGAATATACAGTACTCTACCAAGAAAACTCATTGATTGCTATATTCATCTTTATCCTGCGCACTAAAATCACTAAAATTGTCTTCTTCGGTGCTGGAACTTAACAGCCTGTGAATTCCTTCGACACACACTTCCTTTCGTGTCTCTTTTGTTGTCGTTCGCAATGTCACTTGTGTAAACCACATGCATGTGTTCTGCGGTGTCTATGTGTAATTTCATTGGTCTGACGAGGCTAATTATTTTGGCGGCATGAAGCTCATTAGCCCATAAGAATTCATAAATTAGCTGCATCATTTTTTAAGCCTCAGTGTTCAAAGCGTTTGAAAAAGTAACGGCTAATAGTCCGGAAATTACAGGAATATGAAAGAGCTCTACCACCACTGATCATCTGAAAGTTTCTGAACTCCAGTAAAATTCTCATATTTTGCAAGAGATAAAGATGATGTATTACAATAATCTAGTCTGATCAATAACTACATGTAGGTACATGGCTGACACTACGTTTGGTTTTTCAGTTCAATATTTTTTACATTTCAGTAATGTTACTGCAAATACTGTTGCACCACTTAGATCCTTATAAATTAATGAATATTGTTTTCTAGAAGGATATGCAAATTTGATGGCCTGATAAAATAACAGCTGGCGGCCTACGATATTCATCGCTTAATCTGAGACTTGTTTCCAAAACAAATCCCTCATCTGACGGGTGGGGTCTTGATTGTCCAATCTTGTCTCGCACAGAATGAATCAACATCAAGCAGAAAGGGGCGTGGGAGTACAGCCACAAACATAGCGTCCCCGATGAGACCTGCAGCAACTACCGGGCCATAGACCAGGGTCAGTGTTCACTTGTTGACGGGGGGGGATCGCACATTACCTACGGTGGTGAGCAGCATGGTGCAGAAATGGTGGAAAGTGGTCGACTTTGGAGCCGTCAATGGGCAGGAAGCAATGATGGAGGAGATCCAATCTGGACGACCAATCAGGTATCACCACCAGCTGTCACAGTCTGTATCCTGAACTTTCGACAAGTATTGTATTCCCCCCCCTTTTCATCTCTGGTGGGCTCTACTCAGAGTACTTGGAAACCCAAGACATCAACCACATTATGTCAGTGGCTTGCCGGGGGGCAGGAGAACGGCACGAGTACTGGATCATATGAAACTCTCCGGGGGGAGCTGTGGGTGAGTATCACTCCTTTATAAACCCAACAGGTTCAGGTGCATAAAGGTAAGATTTATGTTCAGAGCTCAAATCTTGGTGGTACAATTTCAATCTGGAGGATAAAAGTAAAATGTCTACTGACATAAAAGAGAATTTTTGGTCTGTTCGAGAGTAGGATTTTGAGGAACTTTCTTAGTGAAGTGAACTCAATGATGTGCTAAAATTAAAAGGATCTCCAGATGGAGGGTAACACATGGAAGTTACTGCTCGCCATTTTTTGGTACTGTTGTCGTAACCTTTGGGTCACACAGAGTCATTTCCACTATGAATCTATTGACGTCACACAGGAAACTGCTGGTTGGATGCCAGACCAGAGCACAACAGGCATTCTCCAAGTTTACGTGGAATTATGAAGAGCCTGCTTATTTTATGAACGTAGAACAAAAAGTAAATCAAGCAATTGGATTTTTGGTGGAGGAGACGCAGCAATAACAAGACCACACAAAGGCAGTTTGCCGTGGTTCTTTACTGATACGGACTTGCTCCTGGCTAACCGCAGCTTCCGTTGAGCACCTCTGGGGACAACCGAGGATAATCAAACCTTTAACTTCAAGCCTCCCAATCACTGCAAACCCTCAAGCTGCATGAAGTCCAAGTGGAGAGCCGCTCGCAGGAAAACATATCGGGTGTAATTTAGCCACTATCGAGCCGGCGCCCCCTCCGGCAAACCTTCACATGAAATCAAATCTGAGCCCTCTAATTAAATTTCCTGCTTATTTCCTCATTTGCATAATCACAAACAGGCTGGTAATGGCGGCATGTTAAAAACTCATGGTGAGAGCTCTGGCACAGCAGCTCGGTGAGAGACTCATATTTTCTGGAGTGATTAAAAAAAAGCTGAAATTGGAGATGTGGAAGAAAAAAAAAAAAAGAAAACTGTTGCAAATGCACCCGAGCCGTTTTTATAGCAGGCGATCTGGCATTCATCTTCATTACAGCGATCAATAAGGCGAAATGGATTTTTCAGCAATTCCTTAAACCCCATTATTTATTGTTTCAGTTATCAATATTTCAGTCCATAAACACAGAGATTGAAAATACGTATGAAAGAACAGGACCGCTGCGGCATTTCCATTACGATTTCTCATCAGGCATCGGATTGTGAGCTCATACCAGGGTGACAGCCCAGCATCTGCCTCCAATGTGCCTTCAAGCAAGGCAGCGTAAGGACCAACAGCTGTAGCGTAACAGGTTTCAGGCCCCATACCTAATGCGAATAATACAAAACACGCTATCATGACAGATTTTGTGTTAGCCGTAACTTTACAGATGGATGCATTAAAGGGCAGAACCATTGATCATATGTTCATCGTGTCAAATGTGGACTGAGAAGGTGCGGATGACCATGAAACCTCATAACAGGGCGTATTATCGAAGGATTAGCATTCTTATGTGGGTTATTCCGATGAAACTGAAAGCGGCGCAGCGTCTCCAAGTGCCAACATGGAGGAAACGCCTTCTCTTACTGAGAGGAAAAAAAAAACTTCTCCTGATCTGTATTTTCTCCCGCCCCCCACAAAAAACAGTTTCATAGCAACTGCTTAGTTGGTGTGATTTCTGAATCGATTTAATGCCGTAGTTGCACAGCAGGTGCTATGCATCACTCGCTGCTCATCTCACTTCCTGGTCCAATGTGCTCATCCACCCTCCAGGCAGCTGTGGAATTTCCTTAAGTTAATGGAAGAGTATTAATCCTTCTTAGTCACAACAAAATTAGGTAATAATGCAGCCCATGAATATTTCACTGACACTGCAGCAACACGGGGTATAGTTGCTGCCGCAGTCTGCCTCAGCTTGCAAAGAAGGAATTGGCGATTACATACAATATTAATGTCTCATCATAAAATTCATATTTTGCCGTGGCTGAATGAGGCGCTGTGGAGTGGAAATCCAATGAGCAGTCGATACTCCCTGGGACTAAACTGCTGAACACACGGAAAGGAGAGAAATGGCCTCCGAGGCCTCACTGACCTCCGCCTTGGCGCCACTTTCATCGGCGTGCTCAAAAATTGACCAGAGGACTCAGTCAGTTCCTGCAGAAAACAAAAAACAGGTAGCAGAATCCTGGCATTTCTGGAGCTCCTGCACTGAAGTACCAGGGTGGAGGTGGCGGTGGGAAACTGAGGGTGGAGTCTCGCTTTTGTACCACTTGTACCACACTTGTCAGCTGTTCTGGTCACACCAGGAAAAAAACAAAATGAGTAGACCGTGAAGGAAACAAGGATACTTTTACTTCAACAGGATGGACATAGGAAGATGCAACAGTAACGGACATTACTGTTTCTATCGCCAATTAGGCATTGGTTGTTAGGATCGGAAATGATGAAACATGGTGATGCACAAACATAATGTATGAGTTACCTGTTGGAGGTCTGCACTTCCTTTGGGCCATTATATTCTGATAACTGGTTTAATATTGTAAAAATACAGTGCTGAATCCGCTTGTTGCAGAATAAATTATGTAACTACTGGGAGAATTTGAGATGAGTGAACCTGGGGTGAGAACCAATCTCCTAGAAAACCTGCAAACGCGTGATTTTTAACTTGACAGATTTTCAGTGGGCACACTCAACATGGAGGCGCTGGGGAGAGACTTAATGGAAGAAGTCAGATACACCCCAGTATCCGGATTCATACTCTGAGAAACTTCCATCACTTAACGTGGCAGCAGTGAAAAATCTGTCAAAATTACCAGTCAGTGCCTCTGAAACAAATCCGATTGAAATCCGGTTATGGCCCTCTAAGTAGCACCAGGGTATAGCAAATGGCGTTTTTATTGCACCTCGGCCCGTGCCGGGCAAGTCGGAGTGCCTCTGAAGAAGAAAGAAAAGCCTTAAAAGATGCACAGGGAGATAAAACGGAAACCGATAGCACAGTTAATCGAAACAGAGACTGGAAAACCAAAAGTCATGAGATCAGTTTTAAAAATCAGGGACAGGTGGAGATGTAATTGCTGGTTTGCGTTCCATCATTTTTCTCTCAAAATGATAAAAGTTAAGCTCTGATTATGCTACGCTTCTGTCAAGCGCCTGGTTCGGTCAATGTAGGACTGCCCTTTCCATGTATTTTATTTTTGGCACTTTTGAGATAAATGTCTGCTCCCATGTAGCACGGTGGCCCAGCGATTAGCGCCTCTGCTTCACAACGAGAAGGTCTCCGGCTCAATCCCAATGTAGGGCCTTTCTGGTGTGGAGTCTCCATGTCACCTGTTCCTGTCTGTGAGGTTCTCTGGTTTCTTTTAAAGGATGTTCATTGTATGTCTATATGATGTGTGAATGGTTGCAATCTACTGGTCCAGGATGTACCCTGCTCTTGGCCCATGACAGCTGCCCCCCCCCCCCCCCCCCCCCCCCCCCCCCCCCCCCCCCCCCCCCCCCCCCCCGAAATAATTAGATAAAATAAAAAATTAATTTTTTTTTTTTCTTTTAAACCAATTAAAAAAAATAAAAA
>CAAKHD010000598.1:27555-49649 GCA_901007705.1 Fistularia tabacaria
CATCTCCCATCTCTTAGTTGTGTCCAAAAACAGTAGAAAGTGTCAAAAGCGATATTTTCTATGGTCTTTACTTATCAATTTTTTTATTTGGTTGAAAATTAAAGGGTTAGGGTTTTCAGTCAGCTCTGCCCTACAGCAGGCTTAGGTAGTGCGACAGGCAAACTCTGCGTTTGCCTGTCTTTTTAGTTATCTTTTCATTTTTTCCTACAAAGTTCCATCAAATGGAAACCAAATATGGCAGATTCACAAACGCCAAGGAGAAATACGCTGTGTATAAAAATCAAACAAACAGTAGTAAACCTTGCTATTCTTTCTTTAGTTCACTCGTGAAAATGTGATTTTGCTAATAATTCACCTTGTGTATTGGGATGAACCACTGATTTATATTTGATTGTCAACTTTGCGCTTTAATCTTTGAGCGAAATTACTCAGTCCTGGTATTACACAGTCTTTACACCTTATCGTTATACATTACGGTGAAATCAAACTTTGGAAGCGGAGTTCATAACATTAACTTCCATAGATCAATATATTTGCTTTGATTCTAAATGTCCAATCTCTTCCATCAGCCTGGTGCAAACTCTTCTTTCCAGTACCAAACATTTATTAGAAGTCCTATTATAAGACGATATAGATTTCTAGCTGAAGTGCATTTATATCATTGCCTTTGTGTTTAATGAATAATTCCCCAAATAGAAGCAGGAATAGTCTCTTTATATATACTTCTACTGAAAGCAGGAACCACAGTGAGCTATAATCCATGCTGATTTAAATGGAGGTAGAGATAAATCTCTTTATGAGCCCTAACAGCTCTAAAATATTCAAACTCCAGATGAAAGATTTTCTAATCCAGTCTTGGAGCTACTCAGCCGAGGGACATAATGGTCTATTTGCATAGTGTCTTTCTCTCTCACTGAACCACGCAACACCAGCCAGCCAGACTGATAATAAGTTACAGATCTGCAGAACCCATTTATGGCCCACCGTCATTCCAAAGAACTCCTTGAGATAAGGATGCTCCTGTCACCTAGCAACATCAAGAGATAATATCCAGCTTCAGCTGAGCATGAGACTCATTCCACGGAGCGAGGTCAAGAGGGTGGCGGCTCTATGGCCTTCGCATCAGGGCACTTGGTTTGTGACAAAATGGGAGCTGATGTGTAAAGAATCACTGCCGCCGCCCCCCATGGCCCTGCCAGGTACTACAAAAAAACAGGTGTTATTGAAAGTCGCCCGACGTAG
Organism: Fistularia tabacaria; assembly: GCA_901007705.1. NCBI lineage: Eukaryota > Metazoa > Chordata > Actinopteri > Syngnathiformes > Fistulariidae > Fistularia > Fistularia tabacaria. The sequence goes on from CAAKHD010000598.1 coordinate 28,798, forward strand.
AAAGAACCACATTGACGACCGCAGTGCTATTGAGCTCCCTGTCATGATGGCAGGGCTGACCATACGCTGCCCCCACCCCCCACTCACCCCAATCAGATCAGTGCTTTGATGCCCTAATTGAAATTTCACAAATGATTTGCCCGAAACCAAAACAACTCGCCATCTAAGGGGAGCGGACAGGTTATTAAGTTTCCTTTTGCACCGTGATCAGCTCATTCTCAGTTGCGGTCTCACCCACGCTGATGTACTGTCAGATGGAATAATCCCCCACCCCACCCCACCCGGGTCACCGATGCATATCCGCAGAAGATTGCACAGCAAAAGCAACATCAGTAATCCCAACATGCATTCACAGAGTATTGTGTTTGCTCTCAACTTTGTTTTCTTAAGAGTTTTATTTTCCAAGCCCATAGGTGTCTGTCTAGCTTTCCTCAACTAATCTCCTGTCATCGCTTCGGTTCCGACGCTACGACAACAGATAGCAGATTAAGAAATGAAACAAGATAGCGAGTGGGTGGGTGAAGGTGGGGGCGTCTTGTCTCTCTTCTTCCCTCTGCTCTTCTTCAGTGCTTATGAATACTTTATGCAACAAGGAATTCAATTTCTTCGGCTGGCTGGGGTAAAAAGAACGCCCCAGTCAAGTGCCGCCCGAACACACCTGCACAGAAAATCATCACCTTGCTCCCTTTTTTTTTGCATCCATGATCTGGATCTGCGTATCCTGCTCTCATGGTTATGGGCCTATCCCAGCTGTGATTGGGTAAGCGAAGAAGATGAAGAAGTAAATGAAAATATAACAAAAAAGACCACAAATTAAGGGAAACATAATCCAGATGATGACAGACAAGAAAACTCAACCCGTGTTTTGGTTTGTTTGTCCGTTTCTTTCTTTCTTTGTTTTTTTGGAAAGTGTTATCTTTCCATAGCTAAGTTAGCACGTTCCCCCCAGAACTTAATGGGAGTCAATCAAAAGGCTACATTTAATCCATCAACCTTTTCCCCGTCATTATTTTGTACAAATGGCTGAAAACCCTCACGGATCATGTTGTGTTCGGATCTCTTTAGAGGACAAGGCGGCAAATCATCTTAAGATGGAAGAACTTTCTAAGCCGTCCCCTGCAGGAGTCGCCTATGACATTTTAATATCAAAGAGGAATAATCACTTCCAAAGCCCATCTATTCCCCGATACATATATTATGAATTTTGAATCTATTGATATAGTTTGCATTACTCATCTAATGACATTGCATTTCCATGGTTTTTGTTCAGAATTGATGATTGTGATTTTGCTCGGAACACAGTGAAGATTAATGCAACGCATGCTTTTATTCTGAACCCCCCCCCCAAAGTTTGATGAGGATAGGATGGATATTTTTTTTAAAATTCAACTTTAATTCCCAGCTTGTGCCTCTGTGTTTCTCAATGTCCACGTGCTACCTCCATGAAGAGCCTCGCGACACCATTTTTGGCGCGTTATCTACACAGCTGACAAAGTGGCGCTGTGAGTTGTGAAAGTGAAAGGTGGAGATGAGCATTCTGGAACGATTTCACCTCCTGGCAAGGTTTTCACAGGGAGAGGAGATTCAGATAACACCTGTGAGATGAAACGTCTTTAAAAATAGACTTTTGGCCCTCTGGACCTCCATCTGTCACCTGAGCGTCTGTGGCCAGATTGGCCCAAAGAGAAGATAATTTCGCTGAAAATCAAGGCAAAGAAAGTCCAACTGGGTTAACAAGTAAATAAGCCAGTGAGGCGATAAACACTCCGATCCCAAATGGTGTAATGACCACAAACATGTTGTTATTGAGTGGTTATAAAGGAGCTTTAATAGGGGGATGAAACAACATTGAAAATCTCAAAACTTTAGGAAGTCAAAGTAATAAAACTCCTGAAATATTTCACATTGACTAAATTTAAATTATGATTTTTTTTCAATACACATAAACCCATACTCTTTTATTTATAATGAATATGTAATTAATTCATAATTCGAGACTGTTGTTTTAGAAAAGTGAAATGCATTATTCTCATTTTGTCAACAGCCCTATTTCACTTTTTTTGTTTTTAAATTCACTGCTAAGTAGCCCATTTTCCATGCAGGAGTTGTAATAACTGTGTAACGTAGGTGTATTTATAGATTTTCTTTATAAGTGGCAGCCGCAGAGGATGAGCCGGGTTGAGGTTCATGGGCAGCAGATGCAGGAATTTGGGCAAAAAAGAAGGGCTGCGTCGTCCCTCAGAGAGGCAATGGAGTGCAATTATTTCTTGAAAAGCCTATCAAAAGGTCACTTCACTGCAGGAGTCACTCCTCACTTTTATCAATTCATTTTTTCACAACTTCCTCCTCGTCTTCATCGATGATGGTAGGACATCATCTGCTTTCACACGTACATTAGAATTACAATTTTCCAGGTCATTAGACGAAATCACTGATTTTCTCTTCTTCCTTTTTTTAGAGACCTCTGATGTCGACACAAAGCAGCCTCATTCTCCCACAACATTGCGCATAAGATCCCATAATTTTCAACATTATTATTGTTTTAGGTTGATTTATTGGACCCTTCCATCCTCCATTCCACTGACCTGTAAGATAACAATGTTAAAGGCAGATAATGTGTCTCAGATTTGGGGAATTCGTTTATGAGCCCTGTCACTGCCCAGGATGCGCTCAGCAATAAGGATGTTCCTGTCGCCTAGCAACTCCCCCGGATGAAATTGGACAGCAGCCAAGCATGAAAGTCATTCCATAGAATGAGGTGAAATAGAGGATACCATTGTTTACAAGGGCCAGTTGGGCCAGGTAATGCTTTGGTGCCATTTTAAGCACTGAAATAAATACAAATAAATAAACCGAGAAAAAAAAACAACAACAGAAAAAAATAAAAATATTTATAAATAATATATATCATTATATACAAATATCTATAATGTATTTATTTATTTATGTTTTTATAAATATATACATATGTAAAAATATATATGTATATACATATGTGTGTGTATGTATATATATATATATATATATATATATATATATATATATATATATATATATATATATATATATATATATATATATATATATATATATATATATATATAGGTGTATGTATATCTATATATATATGTATGCATGTATATTGATTCAGTCGCTGAAACTTACATTTTCATTAAGTAGTATTTGCTGAGGGAGTTGCTTATCTAATAACACCTTGATTAACAGGACAGATTTGGACTGAACAGCCAACTCTGGAAGTTCTTCATGCAGGACAGTGTGATCCAAACCATACCAAAGACACAAATACACACTGGGAAGTCAACTCCAGATGTTCTTGCAGATGCTAACTGTTTTATTTGAACAGGAATTTAAAAAAATAATCAAATAAGACAGTTACGTGATTTTGAGGTCAAATCTCCTTGACGTTTTTACAGAATCATAAAAAGGTGGTTATAACAGTTTTAAGATCTTAGTGTTGTGGTTACCGATGTTATTTGGGGTGATCCCGCTGATGACCGACAAACTCCATGCTTGTGAAGTCAAAAATGCCCCCTCACACTTTGACACAGAAAACCTCAAACATCTGACTTGAGAGACTTCAACCTCTCATCAGTTATTATTTTTGCAACAAAAAAGCATTAAATACATTATTGTGTTTTAATTTAACATACCGATCATAAAGAGCTATAGAGGCTGGGGATTTTCACAAGAGGCCCCTGGGGAGCCCCAGACCCTTGCATTGACTATCACCCGCTAAAACATCCAATCAAAACCCCGTGATCCTATTCATTCTCACAAAACATCTGGACCTGATGTCCACGTCTAGGTCCAGGATAAGCTTTCTAAAAATACCCCTTCCGTTGTTTGGAAAAATATATGCATCTTTTTTGAACTTCATCATTTTAGATTTCAGATACTTCTGGAATTAAGTGTTTAAAGTCGTAATTTTACAGTTTGACATACTTCAGGAATTTAATCAATTCCGGCCCCAAAAAATACTCTTGCACTTGAGGATGATGCCATTGGTGTCATTGCTCAAGACATCATCACCGTTCATGATAGCATGTCCCACACGTGCATGATAACTCAATACAACTTTTAATATTCAAAGGGGTCGAAGGTCAAGACCGCTGCCGACACTTTGGCTTTCCTGGAACAAAACTTGCCTTTATTTGATTCCTCTAACACTGTGCTTGGCCTTTCCGTAGAGACGGAGCCGTTATTTGTACTTTCTGTGGCTGTGTGTTTGATAAAAATTTGTTTAAATATCAAGTAGAATTAGAATTAATATTCATCATTATCATGTGTTTGCGGTGAAACACGTGGAAGTATTTTGAGGTCGGGAACCTGGATACCTTTGGCAAATATTACACTCAAGGATACTGTGTTACTACAAACTTTGTCTTAAACAACAAAAAGGCTCTCAGTATGTAGTGATTGTGTGTGTGTGTTTGTGTGCTAGTTCTAAACAACCCAACTGTGTTGGGTTTTTTGGTCCAGGCAAGTCTTCAGAGTCTTATTCAAGTCCATTCTTCTTATTTCTTCCCGACAAATCTTTCATTATAAATGGCCCCTGGGTTGTTTTTGTTTGTTTTATATTATTTATTTGGGTGTGAGTCTTGCATCATTGATCACCCCAGACTGGTAAATCGATCTCTCTTCTATCTCCTCCTTATTAAATAATGCAGTATTCAAACGACCCTGAGGCCTCTCCTCTGCTCTTCTGTTCACCCACACATTTTTTTTCAATGCAGTAAATGTATTCTTTTCTATTTTTCCTGCAAGCAGAGAAGTGAGACTGGAGGGACATGCAGACTGGACGCTCCTCTGAAGACAATTCTCCTCCGTTCCTGACTTGACTTTTTTCTTGGACTCCATCCCCGCAGACTGGACTTTTCATTTTCATTTTTATTTTATTTTATTTTATTTTATTTTATTTTATTTTATTTTATTTTATTTTATTTTATTTTATTTTATTTTATTTTATTCATAAATTACTTTTTTTGCTCAGACAAACAACCATCCACTCTCTCTTGCATGCATGTTTTTGGAATTCAGGAGGAAACTGGAGAACCCCGAGGAAACTGGAGGAAACCCCTGAAAAGCCCTGTTGGAATTGAACCACGGACCTTCTTCCTGTGATTTGGGAATGCTAACCACTGCACGTAATGTATTTTAGTGTATTTTATTTTAATTTAATGGAATTTGGGGGATTTTTTGTTTAATTTCATGCTTTTTTCTTCCTTATTCCCAAGTAGAATTTTTTTCATTTCCAATTTTCAGCATTCTTTTTCTAAATGTCCCAGTAAAGTTGGGAAAAATGGCAGATTTTTGTCAGAAATGTCTCACTATTTCTTTTTTTCATTCATTGATCGAATCCCTCCGGAGCCTTGATGGGGAGCCATCCATGGACAGGGCCCAGAAATTCCTCTGAGGCCCAGCCTCAAAAACTCATAATGTCTCAGCTGTGCCTCAGAGGAATTTCTCATGTGAAGGTAACTTTGCAAAAAAGGAAGAAAAAGGATGGATGACAGTTTGCCGTGGGAAGAGATGGGTGGGATGGTAACACAGAACAGGTGCTATAAGGAACAGACTCATCAAACGGATGGCGGCAGCCAAAGTGGGCCCTCCTGATCTCCAGGCTGACGAGCAGTGGATGCGTGTTTGTCGGTGGGAAAATTCCAACTCCCATGTGGTTGTGGTTAGGATGCGATCACAGTAATGCGTTTGTGATGCAAGAGGGAGGAAATTACAGAGGCTTCCTGCACAACTGTTCTTTTCTGTCACTTCCAGGTGGGTACCGGGCCAGTTTCAGCAGAGGATCCAGGCGGTGGGAGGCCTCGGCGACAGTGCTTCCCTGAGGCTGGCTTAGGTACGTGATTCAGGCTACATAAAATCCTGAGCCTGTCTGGCTTATAAGAAACAAATAAATAAATTGAATAAACACAGATTTTTATCCAACAGCCTCCTCTGCTGGATATTTTGGGGTTTGCAGCCTCTCACACACGCAGATGCACACACAGACACACACACACACACACACACACACACACACACACACACACACACACACACACTTTTCAGCGGAATTATGACTAAATCCACAGATATGTTGAAGCGAGAGTGGTTTTAGAGCTATACCTATCGATTCATCTGAATGGGATTCACCCCCAAATCCAACTTTGACAGGTGCCGTAAAGGCCCAGTTCACAGCTCATCAAATCATGTTTAACATTTTCACATATTTATCATTTTATCATTAATATATTTATCTTTTTTTTTGCTGGGAAAAATAAAGTAACACTAATAGTATTTTATTTTATTTTATTTTATTTACCTCCAGTAACAACACCCAGTCCAGTATTCTGCCTGAATGAAAGCAAAAATAGATGAAGCCTCATCTTTGACTTTTACAAGATGTTTCATGTGATTTACCCGCACCCTAAAGAGGTGCACGCGTGGTCTGAGGGGAACCGTGGTCAGGACAGGGCTACAGCACCTGCGGACGGTGACCCCTGTGGGGAATGAAGCGCCGCACATTCCCCCTCGGGCTGCCGACCAATCCAAAGAATTGGTTTGGACCTTCTTCCCTGACGTCTGTTTGGTTTGAACCGTGTTCACATTCCACCTCGAGCACTGGATTGTTGGCCCTCCTGGGTGCATTCACAGTTTATCCCTCGCAGCTGGAGAGGCTGGTGGGTCCAAATGAAGGGAGTCAGCATAAAAATGTCATCAGAACTAACGGTATGACTGAAAATGGACAAAACTGACAGGAGTTTTGCCGGCATCTAAGTGATATCAATTAAATTCCAGCAGAAGCAACAAGGAACAGGGAGACAACTAAAGTCTAGTGGTCAGAACTAAAAATGGAGAAGATTAAATGCTGCGAATTTTCCCCCCTTGGATTTTTCACAAAAGGAGGAGAGAAGGTGAAGCTTGGAGGCTCTGCTTCTCAGGCTCTGCAGCCCCTGAAATGAGCTCATTATTGGTTACTATTAATTGACATCAACTTCACCATCAGGGTTCCACAGTGTTGGAACTAGGCCATAGGGAAATGAAAGGGAGAATGTAATTACAGTACAGAAATATGAAAAAAAAAACAAAAAAGAATTAAAAACAAAAAACAACTCTAAAAATATTCCAAATGTAAAAACTGAGAACCCAAGTGATGGCACCTCTCCCAAACAAACGGCAGGCAACAGCGTATTCTTCTGCCACGCCCACAAACAGGTACTGCCGCAATGTTTGAATTTTACGATGCGCTGCTTCGAGTGGAAATCTATTTTTTAAATTATTAATTAGATTACAGCCCTAAAGCTGAAATGCTTCAAGTTGAGGGTGCCGTAGGTCAAGTACCACCTGTATATACACAGTATATGTATTGCTTATTGAGCCGTGGACCAGCTGAGAGCACAAACATATCCTGTTCTCCAAAAGGAATTGAACATCGAATTCAATTAATCACTTGTTATTTGAAAAACAAAATAAAATATAATAAAATGAAATAACGGATGGATGAATAAAATAAAATTATTTACCCTGGAGTGGTCGCCAGTCAATCGCAGGGCCTCTCTCATTCGGGGCAATTTTCCCGATTTTCCAATATTCAGCTTTGGACTGCGGGAGGAAAGTGGAGAACCCGGAGGGGACCCATGCACAGGGAAAACAGGGAAAACATGCATTCCACACAGAAAGGTCCCCGTCAGAATCGAACTATTGAAAATGTGTACATGTAATTCGCAATGTGGCCACTGGGGGCTCTGTGAGCCACTACAAACAGTGGCCTGTGCTAAAACCTTGCAGTATTCAGTCGCCACCTCAGAGATAGCTTTTGTGATGCTGAAAAAAAATGATTGATGCAATAGTTTAATTATTTTCTACCTATGATTTAATTTCCCGTGTTGTGTTTCTGTTCTCAGGAAAACCCCACCATTTCTGAGCTTTTGGACGCGGACGTGTAAAGACCCGCTGAGGGAAAGTCTGGCATCGGAGAACTGTGAAAAAGATGAAAACTCTTATAGAATGATAGACGAAAGAAAACAGGTCATGAGTGTTTCCTTTGTACTCCCGCACTCCAGGTGCGAATGTGCAAAACAGAACATCGCTCACAACGGAAAGAAAAAAGGGAAAGAAGAAAAATAGGAATCGTGTTTGAAGGTTAAAAACGAGCGATGTCTCGTTGTGTTTTGAGCAGCTGTTGATGAAAACCGTCACCAATTCCCGCTCAAAGTCTCGCAGCTGTCCACCAAACGTACACCCCTAACGCACACACACACAGAGGGGGCGAGCTTCCTCTTCTTTCCCAGCCAAATTAAGACATCTGAATGCAGCGGGCGAATAAAAGTAGAAAACAAGACTGCAGCATTTATGACATGCATGTGAGTTTGTGAACTGTGTGTGTTAAATAGTGGAAACACACGCGTGGGGCTGGTGTTGGAAAGTAAAGGATCCAGACTTAATGCTGGAATCAATTATGGCGGCCCATTTAATCTTCTCAAATACATCTGGGTTCCTATTTCAAATCGCCCATCGCTGTTTTTAAGGACGTGGGATAATGTGAGAGCGCCATTGAGTTCTGCTTATTACCAGGTAATGCACAGGTTAGTAACCCCACTCTACACGTGCTAGGGACTTATCGCTCAAGCGTTGCAGTGCAAACAGGCCTGCTTGGACGTGATGAGACACACATCCGCACACATAGGCACACACGCACAAAGGGAGAAAAATTATGGAGGGACCTCACTGTGCAACTTGGATCCAGACCCCTCATAAAGGAGCCCCCATGTTGCCGCAGCCACATTCCATTTGTCGATCAAGCTATCTGTAATTAGTCATGGATTTAATAAAACAAACACTTTCTGACTTGTTTTTACAAAAAAATAAATGATTGAAATTGTGACAATTACATTAACAATGCTTATCATCATTCTATGCATCATCACAATAATGTCATGATATTCATTACCACTTATAATTATCATTTTAGAAGTTATTTTGTTTCAAAATCGTGAATTTCTGTGTTACTTATATTTTCTAAATTGATTTTTTATCATATATGATTGATATTTGATAAATTGGAAATGGAATATAAACTTCCAAATTTACAGTTTATCAAGTGGTCTTAATTGATGATTGTTTCTTCTTCTGCCACCTTTGTTGGCAGCTTTGTGCCATTATCTAATTATAACGACAATGTTATTACACAAAGCCGAATATTTATGCTGATTTCCTAATGATCCATATATTGGGGTAAGATTCCAACATAACGTACATCATGGATCAACAGCCAGACCATAATTACTTCTTCTAAACATATTGATGCCACAAAAAAATGCAATGTAATCTCTGGTCAGGCGGTGTCACCCTTGTACAACACAAGTCCTGTGAACCAACACAGGAGATTTGCAGGAGGAGCCAGGAGGGGCTATGAGAATGTGTGTGTGTGTATGTGTGTGTATGTGTTTACATACATATGTACACAATTCACATAGATACACACAGTAACACACCTGTGCTTCAGCTCAGGGATTTTTTTTTATTTTGGATTCTTCTTTTAACCCAGAAACAACACTCATCACTGTAAGTAAGTACACGCAACAAATACACAGAATATAAAATACTGCAATATACATACCAGTAACCAACTGGCCTCTGCCGTCACAATTCAATTTTTTAACTGTATTGTATCCATTATTCTTCTGTCTTTTTTTTTCCCGGACGTCATATTGAAGCGCCGCATATTGGAGCTGCGGGGGCGTGGTTCAGTCAACCCCCGGACGTGTTCGCAAACTTGAAAAAAGTTGAGTCTGATGGACGGTAATGCTGAGCGCTAACGCAAGACGGCCTTTACTTGTGCGTCCATTTCCGGCATTGAACTGAGAAGTAGTGATGATGAAGAGGATGGAACAATTCTAAGGATGTTGTGGGTACAATGGGCTTTTTTTTTTTCTTTCAATTCTAATTTGACATGAAACACTGCGGTGTAACAATCCATACCCAGCAGCTTCTTCGCTGACAGGGTTGTGATGCTAAGCAGATGCCCTGTTTTTTTTGTGTTTTTTTTTTATTGGGGGCATCAGTATAGTTAGCCTGCCTTTTTACCATCCCGAGGTTCCGAGCGAGCGGGGGATGAAAAACATCCGCAGTGCAACGATGGGAACACCGAAAAAATGAAGCTTTCTCCTCCCTCTCTCTTCCTATGTCTCTCTCTTTCTCTCTCTCTGTCTTACTTCTCAAAGAATTCGGGTTGAGATGATCGTAAACGCCGTAGATGGTTTTCGTCAACTCATCTATTTTTCATTTTCTTCTATTTTATGCAGGTTTTCCCTTTTTATAAATCTAAAATTCAATCCAGTGATCCCTTGATAACTATTTTAGTTATCTACTTGTTTCTGAGGAGACTCAGTTGTAAATAGTAAGCTTTTTTGCCGTTGTTTTTTTCGGATGCAGAATAAAATGAAATGAAATAAAATAAATGCAGGCGTGACTGCAGATCTGTACTTGGCCTGGGATATATAGACTCAGTAAATGTTCTCTAAAAAAAATTTGTCCTCTCATTCCAGGGTTAATAAATAAGACATTTGTGCTGTCAAGCAACTACTTCATGGTGATATAAAAATACATAGATATGCATGTGTAAATAAAAGGGGATACTAAAGAGAAAAAACTGTCCGGCGTTTTATATCTCAAGCTTACGGGACATTTGTCGAAATAATAAATGCGGATAAAGCAGAAATAAAGCGTCCGGTCCTTTGAGCCTGACCATCTGTTCCTCTCTGTTTTACGCCTCCTTTAACTCGCCCCGCTTAACTCACCACGGCCAAGAGGACCCACGGCCTTTCCATAGGAATTTAACCATTCACAGTCTCGGGCAACTCCACCTACCTCTAAATAAAAGCGTTTTTTTTTCTTTTCTTTTTTATAGCCTTTTACGCGCACACACACACACACACACACGCGGATACACCCAACAATGAATGCTAATGCAATATGGTGGCAGCCTGGCCAGTGTCGGGGTTTGACTTGTTTCCAAACACTTAATTCAATTTGTCATCGCCATTCAGGGGGGCTCAAGTGCTCTAATTTGTGTTAATGAGGGGTAATAAAGTCATAGCCCCCTATATTACTGCTGGGGGGGCGTGAGCAAGTGTGTGTGGGGGGATTGTAGGTACGATATTGACTTGCATAAGTCTCAGGCGGCCTGCCTGGTTGTTTCCTTCTAGCGTGCCGCTCATCAGGAGCCCGCCACCCACCCCCACATATGCCCCGCCCCCCTTTCTCTCTATTGTACCCCTAATTAGATAGCCTTTGTTGGGGTAATGCTGCTGCCATCTGGTCAGCTGTCCGGGGGGTGTCAGCCGCAGGGTTGAGGGTTGGGGACCCAGAAAAGATGGGTGGAGGCCCTTTCTCCTCATCTCATTCAGTACCCCCATCTCCACCCACACCCCCACCTCGCCTGACACCACAAGGACCCTTTCACACTTGAAGGAATTAGTGAAAGATTGATGTCTCCTCCAGCCTCCGTTGGCGCGAGGGGGGCAGAGCGATGCGGCAGCAAGGCTTTTCTCCTAGCGCCAGCCGCCGCATTGTGTTCCTCATCTAGACCAAAGGAGCGCAGGTCCCAGAGAGGAAATAAAACAAAAATAGAAGAAAAAGAAGTGGAGAGATTAAAGTTGTTAAATCATTAAATAGGTGACTGCGGTCGCCTTGGGGGGAGTGTGTGTTTGCTTCTGTGTGAGGGCGTGAGTGAAGCCAAAGACAATTTTCCACAATATGGACAATAAACTTCCTTTAATTTGATCCCATATGAACGCACACTCACACATACACGCACACAGAAATGGAAAGCAATGTGGGACAGCCAGCGGAGCCAGAAGTTCCCTCTGGAGAGCGCATTCTTGCATCAAGGCCCCCGCAGTCGCCTGATTCGATCAAACCCGACATAAAACTATCTGTAACTATATGGCCTCGAACCAGGGCCTGCTGTATGTGTACTTCATAAGTCAGCTAATGCCACTAGCAACAAACAGATGTGGCTACGAGGGCGGTCAGAGTAAACACTCATTTTGAGAGAGAAATAGTTTAGCTATCCTGTTAATAGAAAAGAAAAACAAAATAAAAAACAAGGTCCAACAGTGATTTTGAATATTTTCTTTGATTGACATTCGGTCACTCAAATGGCCACTTTAGTGCCGCCATGTACCAAGAGAGACAGGAGATCAGCTGAGAGACTCGTCATGAACTGCCTTGCTCAACTACTACCACAACTTCTACTACGTCTACCTCTGTTGGAGTATCATATCAGACATGGAGAGTCTGCTGGATGCAGTGGAATAAATAATAAAAATCTCCTTCTATTTAAATTCGGTCCTGCAAATCCTGAATCATTTTTGCTAAACGGACATGTTCAAATGCGAAAAACAAAATCAGAAACCCGACAGGGAACTCCTTCCGCACGACCGTTGGTCAATCGGTCAAAAGGAAATAAAGGAATCTATTTGTAGCTGCTTCCTGATTGGGATAAGCCTTAATGCTGTTCTGTTTCCACAGGATCGTAGTTGGCCAAGTTCCTTGGTCATCGGGACCCCCCTTTTTGGCGGAATCCATTGAAACCCATTTCGGGTCAGACTCGGAACTCCCTGCGTATCTTGACTGGATAGGAGGAGTTCTTATTTCAAGAAACATCATTATCTGCTTCCCCTTTGCGGCACGTTGGTCGACACCCGCTGCTAACTTCTGCATGGTTGGAAAAAACACTTGTTCCCGTCCCCAATGCGCCGTCCGAGGGGGAAACCATTACACAGGCCGTCTGGCATCTGACCGACGAGCCGTCACCGCCGCGCTAAAAAGATGAAAAGAGGGGGGAGAAAAAAATCAAAACAAAACAAAAAACAAACAAACGCCCAAGAGCACTTTCAGCCACAAGAGCATTTTCCCAGCGACTTGTCCTGTCAGTCACCACGTTTGTTTTGTTAATAATGTTTGCGTTAGGGGCTGCGTGAGTATCTGGAGGTGGTGGTGGAGGTGGTGGTGGGGGGTCGGCAGGCGTTGTCAAAGGAGGTGTTAAGATGCCGTTGCTGATGTCTCAAGTCATCCCGGCTTTTCTTTTCAAGTGGCGAATGGCAACCCTAACATGACCCAAAGCCGTTGGTTGCCTGCGCCCCCTTCACGCCTCTTTCATCCTGCCCACAACAACGTCGTCCATCTGCCCCCCCCCCCACCGCAGCCGACAGGCCACTATGTGCATACACACACACACACACACACACACACACACACACACACACACACACACACACACACACACACTCACTCACAGACACACACACACACAGACACGCACACGCACACACAAACACATCTGTGTGTGTATGTGAAAGTGATCACACAGATAAGTGGAGAGAAAACATACCCTATTTAAAAAGCATATTTGGGTTAAAATATTGAATAATGGAGACTGTCCTTGCCATAACATACATCTAATAAATAGCATTAAAGAAATATTTAATAGCAAAAGAAATTAAAAAGGTCAAAAATTATGTACAGTAAAAATATGAATACACATATGTAGTATGTACACCTACACATACATTTATGTGTAAATGTATGTATTTTATTTTTTATAGATATGCAGATATGTGTATGTACATTGAGTAGGTTCTTTTTTATGTAGGTATTTGTTTATGTCTTTCTATTTCAGTCTAGCAGTTAGGATTCCTTGTTTTCACCCAGGCGGCCTGCGTTCGACTCCCGTTATGGGAACATGGCTTTTCGGGACGTTTTGGCATTCCTGGTTCAACTCCTGGCTACTCCTTGTGTATCACAAAGTGTTGTTGAGCAAGACACTGAATCCTTGGCGCTGCTAGATGCCACCCAACTGCTCATGGTTCATCCATGATGAATTAAATGCAGAGGGGAAATTCCCCCAGGAAGTATGAATAAAGCATATATTATTTATTATTATTATTTATTCTATCCACCTATCTACTTACCTATCTATCGACCTACCTACCTAAATATTTATCTGTCTATTTCTATTATCCATTTCTTTCATATGTTTGTGTGTATATAAATATCAGAGATGTAGTTAGTGGAATTTATTTGTCTTTATATATTAAAGCAAAGCTAAAATTTGTTTCAGTGCAGCTCATGACGGAAGTAATGTTTGATTTTTCTGTCTGCAAACCGTTACATTTTTTATGAGGCTGCAGAAACGGTAACGTCACGTGTGACGCCCCGGTAGCCGTTGCCCAAACACCCAAGAATTCCTGAGGCAGGAGGAGGAGGGGAAGATGGAGGAGAGGGAGGAGGAATCATCAGCAGCCCTTTATGTCTCCTTCTCAAGGATAACTTTCTGGGGGATGTTTTCGCTGCAAACAACACGGTGGGGAAGAAGGCGTGAGAGCAGCTGGGTCACATCCAGGCACCGCCTCCTCTGCGGTGTGTTCATTTGTGTCCTGGAACGCCATTGGCCAGCCTCCTTGCTTCCAGGCCTGATGAAATGTAAAGCAAGGTTGCTTTGTAGAAAATGCCCGTGAAATGAGTAAGTGGACAAAAATGATGGTCTTCAACAAATCTTGAAGAAAGGGTTTTTTATTTCTTTGACCCAGACAGGACAGTCAACCTGGCCTTCAACCCCAGCCAATCCCAGGTCACCCTCAGAGGTAGGCGGTGTCTAACCTGGACCATCACCTGTCAATTGCTGGGCCATATAAGAGACATCCAACCATTCACCCTCTCAATCCCAGTCTTCAATTTACTGGTTTTGGACTATGAGAGGAAGTTGGAGAACATGGAGAACTCAGGCATGAACGTAGGGAGGATCCTTGCAGGAGAACATGCGGAACAAACATGCAGGATAACCTAAAGAGAACTTTGGGAGGGTAAAGTGGAGGGAAACCAAGCAGGAGGACCTAGAGAAGAACCCAAGAAGGAGACCATGGAGAGAACCCAGGCAGGAACATGGAGGGAACCCAATTGGGAGGGGGGGGGTGGACCCCTTCACTTGACCGCTGTTCCTAAAAACAACCCTCAATTCCTGTGCTGTTTCTTGGTGAAATTCAAAATAAAAGTACCTCTCGCCGTCGACACTGCCCTGGGGTTTTATGTGTTCATCGTAGCTAAACGCAGCGCACCTCCTCCCGATTCTCTTACTGACTCCACGCTCCTGACTGACAGCTAGCATCGCCTGAAAAGTCAAATTGTTAAATTTCACCAGCTGCTTATTTTAAATGCTAACACAGAAAAACAAATGGGTCGATAGAAAGAAGCTCAGCTAAGCTAAGCTAAGAACCACTGACTCATCTGCAGAAGAGGATACATAACTCAGTGCTGACCTGCCCCCCCAACCCAGACCTCACCAAGCATGCACAGTAGTTCTTTAGCAGTGAATGTACATGCAAAGCAGGGCATTCCAAACACAGGCCGCAGGTTTTTCCAAGTTTTTTTTGTTGGATTTCCCGGCGCTGCTGAAACCCCACCGAGTGCTGCAGACGGAGCCATGGCGGCCTCTTATTATTGTAGCTGGGGAAAGTTTTTCTTGGAATTACAGACTGTGCATAACTTCAGAGCACCTTTGGCTTAACTCCCCCCCCCACTCCTAATCTGGACAGTCAAACTTTGTTAAAGCTTTTGATTTATCCTCCAGCACGCAGTCAAGCTCTTTTTGTTTTTTCCCCCTCGTGCTCGCTCACCGCCACATGTCGAGCACCACCCTTCGTGTAATGGTCTTATTACGAGGGAGTGGGTTTCCAAGCACACTGGCCCGTGTCTCCGATAGCCAAACCTGAATGAAATCAGATATGATTAAGGAACTTATTAGTTCTTGTCATGTTCTCGCGGGTAATACAATAAACACGGCCCCTGGAATAATCACAACCACCGGGGCTGCAATCACACCGACAACCCAGTTTCCTCGGGCGGGTGGGCGTTTGTGGCCGGAGTCCATGTTTTTTCAAGATTCCTAAAAGAGACTCCCCTCATCTGGTGTTAACCACGGCTCAAGTGCTGCAAAAACACTTTCGGGGCGAATTCTCCACAACGGCGACGGGGGGTGTGGTAGGGGTAACAAGTGCCACCGACCACGTGGGACACACACATCGCCTGCCGGCAGGAGCTGCGGGAGCACGGTCAGCATTTCTTCGTGTTGAATTTATCAATCGGTAAACCCACAGGAGGGTTTTTAGAGCCACAACCCCATCCTGGCAATTCAACTCTCACCTAACCTTTCCCAGTAGGGGGCACGCTTCTCGCCATCCATCCCAGATAACGATGTTCCATGACATGAGCTCTGATCTGTGTCACATGATTCACGGGCGGCTTTTGCTATGCATCCCATAATTTCCAAATCTGCTGCTCTGTTCAGCTTTTTTCAAGGATTATTCAATAATTGTTTGGGAAAAAAACGGAGATTTTTTTAAACATCAGAATCGGCCGGTTAGCTGACCTGGAGCCCATACCTGATAACACAGAGTGAGCAATGGATGATTGCAGTTCGAAGTGAGCCACCTGAATATTCAGAATACATTTGAAAATTCAAAAAAGAAGGAGGAAATACCTGAGATTACTTTGCTCAGACTTTGCCGTTTGTATGACGGCCTGTGAGCCAGAGGTATCCTCCAGGTTTTCTGTCCACTCCATGGTCAATGTGGAAGTAAATGTGAAGAAATTTCACCTCATATAACAGCAGAAGATTTGTTTTCTACTTCTAGGCGTAGCAGTGATGTCAATGTTTTGTGTTTTGAGTAATACTTTTACTTTCTTGCTGTTGTTTTATTATCATCCTACATACATTTTATGGGTAAATCCCTGTGGTAAATAATGTTATAACTGTTCTTGTAAATATTGTTGTTTGTTTATCAATTGCACTGCATGCCCAACCTGTCTCCTGCACTGTGCCATTTGCCTCTGCAACACATACTATTCCCCACTGTGGGATCGACAGTTGTTTATCTTATCTAATCTTATATAAATGTGTAATTACAGCCTAATTACAGGTGTATAACCACTGAAATGGGAGATCCAGAACAGGTGACTGGCATAGCTGAGGGTCAGAAAACAAACGGCATTCATGAAACTTTAGGGATTAAATGTAAAGCATAATATGAAAAAATAAAATCCACCGGATGAAATTTTGAATTTGAGTCTGGGGCGCTGGGACAACGGGAATTTAAAGGTGCACCATGCAACCCATACACACAGCGCAGCAACAGGAACCTCTGTGCTCTCAGATAAAAAAGCAAGAACCCCAGAGGAAAGCCTGCACCCGCGACTGAGTGTGCTCACACACACACATACACATACACATACACACACACATATCAGACACTCTCCCCGGGCCCTTGCTCTCCTTCGCCGCTAGCAGGGTTGAAAATAAACGTTAGCGCTGAACCATATTGCGCCCCCCTTGCCCCTCCTCCTCTTTCCGTATCCTTTATTCACAGGCGCGTAATTGGTAGTCAATTTGAGCTCCCCCTTTGCCTATTGTGGGCACATTTTGCTCTGACAGAGTGCGGAAGATTAATGGCCACGAGCAGCCGAGGGAGGCTCGCCTCAGCAAGCATGAGCGCCCTAAATTCATTACACCAATTTCCCGCCCTCCCCTTCCTTGTACCCACAGAGGAGTGGGGGTGGGGGGCGAAAAAGCAAAATAGTCATATGGTGACAGAAAGAGGTGGAGAAACAAAGGATTTAAAAGGCGGTGGCAGTGGTGCAATAGCGTTGTGGCACAGCGGAGGCCGAAAATAAAATGTAAAAAAATTATTAATTTTTTTATTTTATTTTATTTATTTTTTTTTTTTCAAAAAATAGCTCTTTTCTTTCTTCCTCTCTCCTTCTTTCTTTTTTTCCACCATTTTGCTGGAAGCCACTCCTGTCTGGTTGGATTTAGTCCGCTCTCCATACAGTGACAAAGGTCTTGAATGGCTCAGCACATAATTGCACATAGAATTGCAGAAGCTGTTGTTCTAAATATCACTTTTATCCCCCCCAGTAGCTTTTGCAATGTTCCGTGAAGCCTGTGGCCACCTTCGGGCCTGCACCCAGTTCTAGACGGTGGAGTGAAGGAGTGAATGCACGGCATCTTGACGCGATTCTGGATACGATCGAAGAGGGAGGAACCGGCTACGACCGAATTCTGGACTTTGACCCCGCTGATGTCAGAATCCTGCCGAGGTCACGGTTGCCCTTCCGGGATGCCAGAGATTGGCCTTCATTGGTGCCAAACATCCCACAGGCATCCAGGCTGCAGAGAGACACCTTGAACTCAGGGGGCGATAAAGGGTGACCCGTCGCTGTCGACTGGGGCGAGCCCATAATTGTGGTGATTTATTTCTGTTGTCAAATAGGGAAAGTCCTCAACTGTCTCACTGCGTCCACTGCCGTTTCCCTCCCATTCTCTCTGAGCTCTTGGTTTTCTGTCTCTCGGCTGCCGCGTCTTTCTTGCTCTCTGCTCTGCTGGGACTCTTAAGTGCATGTGCCAGCGCGTGCGGGGGAGTGGGGGGACGGCCTCCTGAGTGCACAGTGGCTCTTAAAAGCCACAATATGACTGCAAGCGTGCAGAGCTCTGACAATCTATCAGCATGACCGCTGGGTATGACTGTCACATGCACATCCCGCTACTGCGGAGAAATACAGTTGGACCTGGATCCGGCAGGTTGACACATTGCCTCCCCCCAGCTGTTCTCCTGCGCCACTGCCAAGAACATCTTCCCCTTGTGTCGCTATCACTTCCTATCTGCTTTCAGTAAACACAGGCAGATTCCAAAACAAAAAGAAGCTAATTGCTAACGGCTTAGCAATGTAGAAATATTGTGCCAAATCCCAATTTTCCAATCCACATAGTAAAAGAAAGTAGCTCATTTCTTTGTATTTTATAGTTATATTTGGCTATAACACTGTAATAAGAACTTGCGATTCCTTTTTCTGCATTTCGTATTGCATTTGTTAATCTGACCACTTTGAGAAGGCCTCTGTTTACATTTCAGTTGAAAGATTGACGATGAGGTTGGAACTCACACGCCTCCGACGAGGAAACTGCACAAGCAAAAATCCAACATGAGGACAGTCTACCCCTGGTTTACGCTGACGGACATGCGCTGGATGAGCGGGTGCACAGTTCCGTCCTATGTGGTACTCCAGAGGACCAGGGCGATACTGATGTAATGGCGAACAAAAAGTATTGACGTCTTCCCCCACTTACTCTGTGTCCAGTCTGCAGACGAAAGACAGACCAAAATCCATAGAGCCTCGTCCAGTGTGAATCCTGACCCACCTTAACTGCCTGTGTGTGAAATGGTTATAAAACTGGGTCTTTTGTCTGTAAAGGTGCAGCTGGACAATCTCGGATGGAACATCTGTCCGAATATAAACCCAGAACTTTTACAGCACAGATTGCTACAGCCTTCGTCCAGGATACCAGGAGAAAGACTTTTCTTCTTCTCTTCTTCCCAAATCCAATCGACTCATTTTGGCCCCAGTGGTTCTGGGCAGGTGAACCCCTGGAAAAAGGGCTGTGCACAGGTGAGCATTGCTAAGCATCTGGAAAACATCCACCGGAGAGGGGAATGGACGGCTCTCGGTTCCCTGAGGTTTCCCTTCGGCGCGGATAGGTGTTTAGGAGAGGCTCCAAGTGTTTCGCATTAAGGGATTGGCCATCGGGGCCGTGGGGTTTATAGCGTGGAACGCGAATGGCAAGAGCTCCGGCAGGTGCTGTGATGAGTAACAGCAAGTGTTCATAAAGATGTCATGGGCGAGGCTAGGTCTCAATTTCAGCGGCCGCGGCGCTGCCAGCCAGATGTTAAGGAGCGGAGCGACGACTGGATCACAAACTGTCCATCCCGGATCGGGGGGAGGGGGCAGGCAGAACCTGGCTGTTCTTTTGAAGTGGGAGCCAGGAAGTGTCCGGAACCTTAACGACCCGCTATTTATGACGACCCTATCCAGCGAGGAGCCAGAGGTTGGGGTTTGTCCGGTTGAAACATCCATGCCTCCCGCTCCTCCTCTTCCTCTGCACCTGTTTAACACCTTGACTCTGTTTTATGACCTCTGTCAGGCGGCCGAGCATTTCATCCTCCCGCTGGCCTCCGTATGGACCCGGCTGGCCGTGAATACAAGGGTCACGCGTTGATTCTCAGCACAGCTGGGCTTCTTTTCTTCCTGGCGTTTACTGTTTTGCTCTCATAAACAGCAGAGAGATTTGACCGCGACGGCGTGGAGCGAAAAATGTAATCGCGACAGATCGTATCAGAAGAAATGTCACGGTTTGATTGGCAGGGCCACAGCTGTTACTTTGAATATCTTGAAAATAACAAAACCAGAGGTGCATGGAGGATTACCTTGTCCCGAGCTGGAAAGTTAACTTTTGGCTGAAGTAAGCTTGCAGCAAACCTTCTGTTCTGAGAATGTGCAGTTACATATTTGAAATAAAGGAAAAATGTCATAAAAAATGTCATAAAAGGACAGAGATAAAAAAAAAGATAAAGCTCACGACTGAATGACATCTGGTGTCCTGCCGCGCTAACAGGCTCGTCGCAACACATGCTCGAGCAGAGAAAGCGGCTCATGAAATTTTCCTGCCCAGAAAAAAAGAGTAACACATTCGACGGCAGCTGCTTCCTTTGATCATGTGATGAGGACTGAATGACTAAAGTTAGCTGTCCTCAAGAGTTCCGGTATCCTCGTTGCCATAGCGACTGATGCCTCAGCCTAATTGCTCATTTGATGCTGATCGTATTGATCGTATTTTGTGCCCCCCCCCCCCCCCCCCCCCCCCCCCCCTCCCCCTCCACGCCCCCACAGAAGACCGCATTTTTGTGTATTTTTGGTTTACGGTGAGAGACACAAGGTGACGGACG
>CAAKHD010000599.1:5887-22253 GCA_901007705.1 Fistularia tabacaria
CCCCTCGCCCAGGAAAAAAGCGCCCCACGGGGACTTAAACCCAAAATCGGGAAGGAGTTTGCCCCCCCCCCCCCCACACACATTTAACCACAGCCACGCTTGAGTGTGACGGCACCTTGGCCATGGCCCTCAGCAGGTGCTTGACATCGGCCAGCTGGCGGTTGTGGTTGGACAGGATGGTCTTGATGGAGTCGACCAGGAGCTGCAACGACTCGCTGCAGGACTCCAGCTGCTGCTCGCGCTCCTCCTGCGTCCTCTGACTGCCACTCAGCTCCTCCTCCAGCTGCCTCTGGGCACAGCTCAGCCAATCGGGGCTGCCGATGGGCAGGTCCAGCACCGGATTCTGCGGTGATATGGGCAGAAACGGTGACCGGAATCCTGGTTCATCGCGGGGTGGGTGGGGTGACGTTCCGGAAACAACCGCGATGAACGAAGATCCCTGAAGTTACGACCATATTATGACCCTTCCCTGACTCTTATTAATCTTGCCCACACTTCCTAAACACTTCCTCTACTCTGACACTGCTGCTGTTGTCCTGATATTCCTTTGGTCCTTCTCTATGTACCGGAACAAAGATTCATTGGAGCCGTGATGGCGGCCAACAGCTGCAAAGCTTCTCCCTTGCGTTAACATGACGAGAAGTCGCACTCTCTCTCAGATAGTTGGCATCCTCCTCTGGCGCGTGGGTTCGGCGCGAGATACCTTCATAGGTGCACAAGGTTTGGGCGTCAAGAGTAGGGGTTGAAATAAATCCCAAACTTTCAAAGATAATTCACACAAACACAACCGCGCAGAGTGATGCTACGAGCTCACAACGTCGGTGTGAAACGGACAAGGTTAGATGCTGCACGTGTGCTGAGCGCAGGAGAAGTAGAGAAGGATGCCGTGCTCGCTGAGCCAATCGGAGCCCAGGATGAAGAACACCAACTTTTGGTTGGTCGCCCCCCTAGAAAACACTTATTTTAAGAAATAATTGAAATAATAAATATATAGAAATCAATTTATACTGTAAAAATCTTGGGGATAGGGAAAATACGCAAAATAAAATGAGATGAAAAAGTAAGATACAGTGAGACAGCGATATGGTGAGGGACCGCTGTACTCCCAATTAAACTCTGATTTTTCTCTTCTGCAACTTTCCCTGCCGTTGTGGAGGTGGGACCCACCAGTCGGTGCAGCAGCTGCAGCTCCAGCGGAGACACGGTGCTGCTGAACTGGGCGGCGAAGGAGTACGTCTGCTGGCAGCGCTTCAGCAGCTCGAACAGTGCCGTGTCCATGTTGAGGGCCTCGGGGGAGCGGGTCCGCAGACCCTCGAAGTTCAGTATGGTGGAGCACAGGAAGGTGACCTGGCGAGAGACACGGTGTTCTTGAGCCTGCTGCCCTTTAAGTGCAGCGGTGGAAAGAATCAGGTGTTTGCGCTCACCTGACTCGCGCGCTGGTTCTCTCGGGCCACCGTGGCCCGACGCTCTCTGATGGTCAGCTCGAAGTCCTGGAGGACAGGAGCCAGGGCTGGGTTGGCCCCCCCTGCCCACTTGAGACGCTGCTCGATGCTGGATTCCAGAGCCGCCAGCTTCTCCTGAGGAGAGGATGCGTGTCAATTTCCTGGTTTGGGGTCTTCGTGCATTCATAACAGTCAAAACATTGATGAACAGTCCACTGGATTTGTCAAACCAAATCTGGAATCTGTGATCAGATTCTTTCTGCTGAAAGTTAGTGGAGTTTATAAATAACAGCCTGAACATAAAAGTAAATAAATCCTGTGTGAAGGAAGTATCTCCATGGAGGACTGACTGAGTTCACGGTTAAATATGTAGTTCAGGTCTTGATTACTACAAGCCTTGAATCATCTTCTCAGCCTAATCCCGTGGGCTGGATGGAGACCCGGCTTTCACAGAATGCGGTGTTGGTCTGACCGACCTGGACGGCGACGATGGCTCCCTCGTCCTGACTGAGCTTGTACAGCTTCTTCTTCATGTTGCTGAGGATGACGGCGCGCGGGGGGATGCTGACGCTGAGCGTCTGGTTGTTGGGGCCCAGAACGTCCTCGTGCTGCCACTGGAGGACAAACACACAAACAGCTGACATTGACCACCTGCGACCGAGTAGTTGCTAATTATTGTGTAACAATAACTTCTAGAAACCTTATAATGGTGACCTTGTTAAATGACAACTTTCCAAAGAAGTCTTTTAGCTATAAATGTTCTTGGTGAGATTGATGGATGATCTAAGAACACTATAAATGGATCAGTTCTCACTGCAAAAAAGGAGCTAAAAAATCCTTCTCTTCATATAAATATCTAATGAAGAGGACGTGAACATGGGTTGCATTCCTATTCAATATTGTATTCATTGTGTTTCTCATTGACAGGTCCAACCTGGAACATGGCGATGTGCAGCTGGCTCCTCTGCAGGCTGGCCTTCGCCGCCTCCAGGCTTCCGTCCAAGCGCCTCAGAAGGTCCGTGTTCTTCCACGCTGTGTCGTAGGAGGCGGCGAGCACGGTGGCTCTGTTGAGCAGCAGCTGGGAGACGCGGCCGGACGCCAGGCTCTGCTCCGTCGCCCTCTTACAAAGCTCATCCAACGACACCTTGGAAATGCAGGACAGGGACATTTAGAGTTCCATTCTGAACCAGAGATGTTGGGATTTTTTTTTTTTTTCCCCCATCACACTTTTTAGAAAGAATTTCGATCTCAGGGGACAAATTTTTTTTTTTACCGCCATTATATCTTCAACAAAAACTCATGTTTTTACAACTGCAAAACATCATGGATCATGTGATGGATCAGTGTGCAAAAAAAGTTCACATTATTTTGACATTTCATGTGTGAAGGGGTTAAAAAAACCCAAAACAAAACAAAACCCTTCCCCACATATGTAGATAGACACACAATCTAAGTGACAGTGAATTAGTTTGATTTTTTTGATATACTACAATATAATTTTGACTTAATATTTAGATTACCGATTTTCGCCACTGCCATTTTAGACTTTCTAAGAACTCACAGGTCTGGTTTATTGACAACGACCATTGAAAATCAGCAGTGCCAACAGCTTACAGGATCGGGTGCTACCTTGCTCTCCGCACCAAAGTCTTTGGCTTCCACCTGGGCCACAACGTCCAGGCCTAGGGCGGACAGGGTGCTGCAGAGCGCCAGGCCCAGAGCCTGGCTGGGCAGCCCCATCAGCATCTGCCAGACGAACTTGGCCGTGAAGGCCTTGACGGGGCGGGTCATCTGCTCCTCGCTGACCACCGCCACGCTGGAGCCCGTGGAGGCGGGCTGCCGATACAGTGGTTTCCTCAAACCCACGGGTCCGTTGGAGGGTATTAGCTCCTCCGCTGGGGGGGCTGGACACAGGATATTCAATTCAAGAAAAAATACATTTGGAGTCGTGAAGTCGTGAAACGTGGAGCCGTTTAACTCTATTGTAGATTTTCATTTTCTGTGAAGCAACACATCAGATAAAGCTGCTCTCCTTGCCCTTGAAAAATATTTCAAAGCAGGTCAACCGAAGTCGATCCTTGGAACCTCTCTTACCGGACAGCGTCTGGGAAAAGGATGCGCACAGTCTGAAGAAGTCCCTGATGGTTTGCAGTCTCTTCAAGAAGAAGACCTCTTCCATCAGCTGCCGCTGCGTCGGGGTGTCGAAGAAGTGCAGCTGTGCGGCACGAGCTTCCCGGAGGACATCCACCTTCCTCCAGGCCGACGGCACTTCCAGGGAACTCAGCTAGAGAGGACAGCGGTGGCGGTTGAATTATGATTTTGGTTTATTGTACAACACAAGGCTTTGTGGAGCATTAATAAATACCCTAAAAACCAGTATATAGTATATGGTGCTTTTTATAAATGCTATTCAATTGCCATTTTACAGTGAGTGAATTCAAACAGACATCTAAGACCACAACTTTTACATTTCAAAAATGAATAAGACTGAAATTATGTGTTTTATGGTAGTAAGGAAAGATTAAATGAAAATGTTCACAGCTTTAAGTTAAACTACATGCGATCCATAACATTTTTAAAATCCAAAGCATTCAATGCAGGCACTGCACTTGTTTCTAACCCTCAGCATCAGTGCAAGACAAGCTTTGAGCTTTAAGTTCACTCAAAGCTGACTAAAATTATCTTGATTATCTTTAGCATTATCAGTCGAACATGTTTATAATGACAACTTGGGGGATCTGAATTGAACCTTTTCAGTGAGCTGGCCGAAGGCAGTCTCCAGCTGCGTGAACATGCCGTCAAAAGCCACCAAAAGCATTTGACCCGCTGACATCTTGGGCGTGTCCTGTCCCGGCCCGTCCATGCTGCGAGGCTGGATCAGCTCTGAGTACTGAGCCCGCAGCATTCTGAGCACACAGCCACAGTGGTTTTAGGGTTTATAAGTCAAAAAAGCACGGGTGTTATTTCATCAAATGGGATGGTAGTGACAGATGTACCTGGTGATGTCCAGGCAGTGGGCGTGTCCTTCGTGATCCAAGCTGGTGGAGGCCTGCAGGCTGTCAGCCAGGCCCTGCAGGCCCAGGCCGTCTGAGCTCTGCTCCACCAGCTGCTCCAGCTCTGCCAGCATGGACTCCAGGGTGGGTTCTCCCTTGATCATACAGCGCAGGGCCTCCGGAAAGATGATCTGACGGAAGTTGGTGTTCAGTTCCTGGAGCGAAAGAGGACACGGATGCCTGTAGATTACGTTTGTTGTAGCGGCTGCTAGGCAGCAATAAATGAATAGAAAGCGGAATAAGATTCATCAATCAACTTAGTCAAATTAAAATCTCCGAAGCCTAATTTAAGTTGAGAATATATTTACTACATACATTTATTGCTGCCTTTTGTATTACTCCCTCTTCTGTCATTTGAAATCTGTAGCTTTATTATCGGGTTTCGTATCTGTTAGGCACTTCGAACATCCACAATGTAAGTTTTACACACAAGAAACAGCAATGAATTATCAAAATAAAAAGACTTGTATTTTTCAAGTAATTTCATGAAAATACGTTACATTGCTTTTACGAGATTTGGAGGATTTTAAATAACAGTTTTTGGAAGAAACTATATTCGAAGGGCACTGAAGCCATTTTGATTCAAGTTAAGACCTTGATTTCAGAAATTATATGCAGGAACCCTGTGCTGAATTGTCACCAGGCTGACTCTGGTGTTCTGGATGTGCATATACCTGCAAGCACGTGTACACAGCATTGGCCAGGTACACAACTTGGATGGTGGCTGACGGTGCAGGCAGCTCCAGATCATGGGGCAGGAGAGGGCAGCGCTGGAGCAATGTTGCCAGGGCACTGATGTTTCCGACCATGCTGCAGAGCTCCTCCAAAAACCAGGCTCCGTCGCGGGACATCAGATCCACTAGCTGCTCCCCGGCACTGGCTGCAGCCCCTTCCATCACCAGATTTCGCCTTAAATCCAGAAATAAAATGACCATATTAATATGAAACCTTTATTGTTTTATCTTTTTTTTTGTAGCTACTCCTAAAAATAAAAAAATGCACCACTGCCTGCAAACACACATGCTCTGTCCTTGCTTTGCAGGTTATCAGTAGTGACAATGCAATTAAACAGGTATCAAACACCAACTGAATTCTCTATAAAACCTTTTAATGATCATCTCCAATCAAATTTAAGGAGTACTGATTTTTTTTTTTTTAATTCAACCTTTTCACATGGGTATAAAAACGAGTGGATAGTGTCCTGTGCAGAATCTGAGTGGAAAAACAGCTTGGGGGCGTGGAGAGGGCACCTGCAGAGTGAGCTGAGGGCAGAGGTGATGATTCCAGCCAGGCTGAGAGAGCCAGGCTCTCCATTCTCACGCAGGTAGACTGCGATGCAGTGTTCCATTTCTTGCAGCTGCTCCTCGCAGGCTGTTACGGTCGTGGCCTCAGCCTTTAGACGCTCGGCCTGATGCATTACACGCTCATTGGTTTCAGCCACTTGATGCTGCAAAGTCAGCTCCACACTGGAGAGGTACTGGCAGGAGGTTGAAGGAGACTGAGGGGCAAAAAGAACCTCATACCTGCAGCAGGAGGTGGAAAGAGGCCCAAAGAAGCTTAGTCAAAGTTTATCCAAATAAGGGTGTAAACAATTCAAAATTCACACCACCTTCATTGGAGATTAATAATACATTCAAATATTTATACATTAAAAATCACATTTATTAGACAGCATTCCTTCAGATTGCCGGAATGACACAAAAATGGCTGAAAAATGCCCCAAACAAGTTCATGGATAAATGTTATCGGGCAACTAGACTTCCATTTGGTAATCCACATAAGATGACCAGGTTGAATGAGAAGTTGCTCTTAATTATGGGTAAATATAACATTGGTCTAACAAATCCCTTGATTTTTATAATTACAAAAAAAAAAACAAAAAAAAAAACAACCTTCAGGCTTCAGAGTTTACAAGACTCAACAGCAGATATTGCTAAATGGTACAGTTTGGGAAAAAGAAAAAAGTTTCCGTACTGTCTGTATATATGCTGGCAGAACTCCACAGTCATTTCTCTCAACAGCTCCTCCAGCCAGGCCTTCCACTGGTGGGTCCGGTGGCGCTGCAGGGTGCTCCTCGGATACAGCAGAGCCACCGTGGCGTAGCTGTGCAGCTGCTCCAGGCAGCCGCGGAGGGCCCCACGGCGCTGCTGCAGGAGGGAGTTCACCTCCGCCTCCAGGCTCTCACACTGGCTGATGAGGTGGGCCTGCCCTGCGTTCTGTAGGAATGCTGTTGCTGGAACATAGCTGGGGGGGCCTGGGAGGGTGCCGAGGGAGAGAAGGTTACACAGGTCCAAGGAATGGAAATCTGGCATCCGAACGTTGGTTGACAACAGTTGACACTTTTGTTCATCCTAACCAAGATCTATGGGGCTGCTGATGTCCTGCAGAAGACTGGCAAGCTGTGTAGCCTCCAGGTTGGAGAAGGCGGCCTGGTACTGGGAGATCCACTGATCCAGGTCAGACAGTTTGCTCTGAATGGCCTCCTGCGCAGTCCGCTGTCGAGACTGCAGCTGGGTATGTTCAGAGTACCTGTGAACGGAAGCGCTGGATGAATACAAGTCCACCTGGCTTTTCAAAACCTCTGGATATGTAGCTCTACCACGTAGCTGTGCTAAAAATGTCTCAGGTGCGCCATATGTCAAAAGTCAACCGAGTATTTTGCTGTCATTTTAGACGCAGTTTTAGACATTTGTCATTTCGGACCTTTGCTCCAGGGTGAGGATGAGGTGGTCCGGGTGGTTCTCTGCTCCTTTCAGGAAAGCGATCTCTTCCTGCAGTTTAGCCTGTAGCTTCTCTCCCTGGCAGAGCAGATCCTGCAGGACCAGGTACTCCTCCATGGCCTCTTCCACTTGGGGGAGCACGGCCAGTATCTCGTCACGATTCTTAAACCAGTTCACCTTCACACAGTCCACAAAGCACACCAGTCACATTCAATGAATTGGAAAGAAATTCTTTTCCGATAAACTGCAGTATCACAATATTATTGCAATGAGTGGCCAAGGAAAGATTTTACCTTGATCTCTGCAACCCTGGAGGAGAAGAGCGAACGAGTGATTTCTCTCTCCATCTCCCTCTTGCTCTGTTTGCTGTCAGCCTGTTGGCCTCCTCCTCCGTACACGGCCCCAGCGAAGCCGACCTCTCCCCCGGCAGTCCAGTCCACCAGGGGGTCGTAGACGAAGGCCTCTAGCAGGGTCAGCAACGTCTCTCTCCCCCGACGCATCATCTGAACCACCTGAAAAGGCAGCCGTTTTTCCACCGACGCGCTTATTAGAACAAAATATAATTTCCATAACCACGAACTTGCAAATGGTTTGTGACAGAATCTGTTTTAAGGACCAGGAGGCGCTTTTATTTCCCACCACTTAGGTGAAATGCAACATCTAGATTAACATTGCCACATGCAACTGATGGGAATCTTACCTTGGATTTATTCAACTGTAATCAAAGCTAGTTATCATGAAGAACTAGTTAAAAACACCTGAGATATGTGTAATCAGCTGCAAGAAAATGTACAGGATGCGATTAAAAATGAATACAAAAATCTACATTTCTAAAATGTACATGTGGGATATGATACATGATTAAATAAATCTTAAATACAGCAGGAATCCAAACGTGCGTTCACAAGGATGCAGATACCATGATATATTAAGAGTTTTGGGTTGGGTGAAAGACTTTAATTTTACAGGAAAGGATAAATTAAGGAACTTAAGGACACTAACCTGCTCACAGGACAGCCTGAAGATGCCCTCCACGCCTGTGACGCCAAGAGCAGTCTCAATGTTGTGGGTCATTCTGAAGGGTACTTTCTCCGGGACCCGCAGACTTTTCCCTGATGACACATAACACACGCAAATCTGAATTTCCTGTCATTTCAAACTTCTACATTTTTTATTTGAAATAGTTTGTTTGGAGAAAGTGTATTGTTAACATACAACCGAAAGCCAATTTACCTCCCTTCTTTCCAAAATAAAAATAAATGTATAACTAAGTATTATGAGTTATGACAAAGAAAATCTCGCACTTCCGTGTAGAGTCACTGTAAAGCTCATACTCAGACCCCGTCGGCCTCTAAGAAAATGGTATGCCAATTTTTATTTTGCACACATTCCTTGGACAAATAACTATAAACGGAAATGGGGCACTTCTTTACGGATTCTCCAAAAAGATTAGACAAACTCTGCAGAGCCAAGTCGCCTAAGATTAACTTGTTACTATGTTACCACTCCGCTTCTGAGACCAACAAAATAAGAGTTATTTCCACAGATGAAAGTTATCAAGCTAGCAAACAAAGGGGTAACATTAATCAGCAAGTATCTTGTTTTGGTTAGGGCAGGGAGCTGTTTTCTACAGTTTCAGCAGAGGCACGTGCTTTGCCTGGGTAGAAAGTTTGGACTGAGTTTAGATTGCTTTCAGGTCTTGTGTCACCAAAAAATAGCAGGAAAGCACAGACTATTCACTAATGACAGTAATTAAGACAAAACAGCGCAGACTGTCATGCTTGCTTATGTAAAGGAAGAGTCATCCTCTTAGAGCCCAGGGTGAAACATTTGAGGAAAACAAAACTGCAATGTAAAGAAATATAAACTGTCACCTCCAGAAACATGCATTGGGTTTTAGGGTTTTACCTTTTTCAAAGCAAACATTGTAGTCAATATGGACAACTTCTCCAGTGGTCATGTCAATCAGCACGTTGTCGAGGTGACGGTCACCAAGGCCGATTATATATCCTACCATTGACATGACAGCCGTGGATCTGGCATAGGCCTGTAAGAGTACCAGAAACAATATCATTGAGGAAGCATAGAAATATTGAGAAATGGTGCCGTTACAAATGGAAAATGCTAAGTATTGGACTCCCAATAAAGGAGAACAAAAACAAAAAAGTCCATGGTAAAACAATAACGCGAACACCATGGTTACCTGCGTGACCCTCCACCACTCGCTCGGTGTGGTGCAGGAACACCACAGCTCCTTGGCCAGCAGGTTGGAGGGCGTCGCCTCCATTAGGTCTTTTAGCACCTCCTTCATGACACTGAGAGGCCAGTCTCTTCGTGTCACGTCCAAACTGAGCCCCACAGCCTTCAGGGCGGGACTGATGCGACTGTAGTAGAGCTCACTGGGACGGGGGACCAGAGGCACCGGCTGCTGCTGGAATGAGTCTTGGGCCTGAATATTGGAAGACAAGAGGGTCTCAAAATGGCATGGAGCAAATCTGAATCAATCGTTATGGGGATATTACGTACAAAAAAATAAATTTAAAAATCGGTGACAAAATTGCATATAATATTTGGGGAAAATGACTTTAAATTGGCACGAAAAAACAAACCCTGAAATTGCGTGAAATAATAATGAAAAAAAAAAAAAAAGCACCTTCTGAGCTTGTAGGACAGCCTCTCTCTGCTGCCAGCGCTTGTAGAGCCCAAACAGTGGCGTAGCACCATCCACCCACTGAATGAGTCCTGATCGTGTTCCCAAGGGGGTGACAGAGTAGTGACGTGCGTGGAAGTGTGGCTGCTCCTGCTGGTTGATCTTGGTGAACATGGTGTTGACAATTGACAGGAACTGCATAATGCGCTCATCCAAATGTAAATCTTCAAGACCTGAGAGAGACAACAGTAGAACCACAAATTGATTTTTACTGTAGACAACGGAGAACTACGACATGGACTATGCACTCAGGGTGGTCATCCTTATCTTGCAGGTCAAACACACCTCAATTTTTTTTATTGTATACACAACAGCATGCACCGAGAGCAGAAAACCATATTAACAAGTAAACAACAAAACAAAGATCCCATAGGGGCCAAGTGCAAAGAAAGCACAACTGAACAAGAAAACAGCGGGGCGTTCTTGTCGTAGCAACTGAAGAAGCCTCTTCAGAACTAAGGAAGCTTCTTGGATGAGGGGTGAAACGTCTTCAAGAGAAGAAATTCAAGTCCAGTTGCCACGACAAGAATTCACCATGACCTGGACGACTGAGAACCTCAGACAAAACAGGGGAGCATTAATCCACCAAAATAAAACTAAATGAACAAATGACATCTGAGAAACGTGTTTCTCTTTAGACAATCTGTATACATGAAAATTTATTTTTTTTACTGAATGGACTTGACTGGTATAGAAAAGTAAAAAATCATCATAAATGAATTTGTCAAACAAAAACAGTCAAAATTGATGATGTAAGAATGCAGTGTGGTCTAAGGTCAATTCCAACATGCAGCCACCGTGTGCTAATCTAAGAGCCGCCGTCCCCACCTTTGAAAAGATAGGGGTAGCTGTGTCCGTCTGAGCCCTGGAAGAAAAGCTTCTTTGGTTTGGTCTTGGTGGGCAGGATGGTGATGGAGTTGCCAATGCTTTGTATGGTGACTGTGTCCGATGCAGACACCACGCCTGGCAGGGCCATCTCTGTTGTGTTCAAAGACGCCAGATGTGGACTGATCTCATCCAAGTGGAGCAGGTAGCTGGCTCGCTTTTGAGCGCGCTGCTGCAAACTGATCATGATCTGAGCAACACACACACACACACGTTAAATCTTTTATGGACAATGCTTTCAAAGATGTATTGAAATGACACCAAGTTTTTAGTACATGCTGCTAACCAACTATTTACTTGATGCTGCAAAAGCAGTACTTAAAAAAAAAAAAAAAAAAAAAAATTGTTTTCATGTGTTTAAAGGATGACAGTCATGAGTTTCAATTATTTTGTACCTGTTTGAAGGGAAGCCAGCTACTAGCAGGGTTGGCAGGGTTGTGGGGATTTTTTAGCCGCTCAAGGGCAGAATTGATGGCATCACCGTAGGTCTGCTGAAACCAGGTCTCATGCGGTGTCTCTGCTGGGGCTGATGTGATGCTGCAGACGTGATCCAGGGCAAAAACAACTGGACGCATCAGAGCAGAGTGCTTCTCCCTCATAATGGCAATCTTTTCATCCCTATGGTCCAACAGAGACAGTAAAATACGGTTGGCTTGTTGTCAGAGAGAATTAAAAATCTTAAGAAACAAAATGAGGTACACATAGGATGCTCTTCCACACCGGATATCAACTGAGTTTGGCTCGGTTAGACTTTGTCAATTTCTTGATAACTCATACTTAAATGAGTTTCTTGAAGTAAAATGTTATAATTAATTGTTTAGACAGAAAGATTTCTCTTTCATGCAAATGTAACGGAACGCAACGTTAAACATGCATGGATGCGACCACTCGATTGCAGACCACCCCTCTCACCTGCGCAGCGTATTGTTATTCTGTACCCTCTTGACCTCATCCTCCAGCTGCTGGATTCTGCGCAGCACATGCATATGTTGCTGCTGCAGCACGCCGAGCCATAACTCGTCCCACAATAATGTCACCCTGCGCAGCTCACCCACCAGCTGCTGGACCTGGTAAGCACGCAGGAATACAGAATTCTAATTTACAATTAAATAGTATGTAATGCTGCTGTGTATGTGGTGTCAATATTGTATGGGCTAGATAATTGTCTCTCTACATGGGAATGTTGAGGATTTGTGCAGCCACACACCTGTAGCACCATGGTAGGGTTGGCCAAAGAAAGCTTCTCCACAATCTTGCTGTAACAGTCCTGCATCATGGCTTGGTCCTCGCTAGAGCAGAAGGTAGCAAGCTCTTCTGGAGCTTCCCCGGGGCCGCTGCTCTCTGGCTGCTCCTCCTCTTCATCCCCAACTAAGCCTGCTCCCTGCATGCTTCCCAAGAAGGTTGGCAGGGCTGACGGCAATTTGCT
The DNA here is from genome assembly GCA_901007705.1 of Fistularia tabacaria. Lineage (NCBI taxonomy): Eukaryota > Metazoa > Chordata > Actinopteri > Syngnathiformes > Fistulariidae > Fistularia > Fistularia tabacaria. The sequence goes on from CAAKHD010000599.1 coordinate 18,124, forward strand.
TCCTGTCGATGAATAATGGGTACAGGAAATATGTAATATGTATGTATGTATGTATGTATGTGTATATGTAAATACTGTATCACTGAAATTGCGTTCTTTATTTAATGGTTTTCATCCAGATGTGGATCTTTACGTTGTAACCTTGTTTTTACTGATCTCAGAGTAATTTAGGTGATAGGAAGAAAACCATACCTGCATTCTGAGCCTCTCCTCCAAGAGAAAGTGAGCCCACGATGGCAGGGTAAAGGATGAGATGCGGGGAATCCTGCGCCACCCGGCACAGCAGGCTGCATATGCTCTGACGGATGTATGCCTCCGGGTGGTTGAGGCGGGAGAAGAGTTGCGGGGTGATTCCTGTGGAGAGCAGACATCAATGTGACTGTAACAATGACATCAACTCAAACATGAAGTGTCGCAGTGTTTTTTTTTAAATTCCAATGTCTGACGAAAGGAATAGCAGAAAGTTTAATCTTAATTATCATGATTCTTTTCCACTCATAGTTTGGACTGTATTGCATTATTATAATTTCCTGTGTGTGTGTATATTGTAAATTATATATATATATATATATATATATATATATATATATATATGAGGTGGTTGATATAATTGCGTACAGAAGAAAATTGAGGATTAGTTTTTCAACTTTACAATTAGAAGAAAACATGGGAATCAGGGGTCTGCCTTTTTAATGTTAAAACTAGAAAAATGAATCACTGTGTTGCTGGTCACGCAGAAACGGGAAAGAAAATCCAAAACACATGCAAATAAATCGAAGAGGTGGCATCTCATACCCCTCCAGGGTGCTGTGGGGGTGGAGGCTAAGCCCAGCTCGAGCCCCTCCCTCAGTTCTCCAGCATGTTTCACCAGCAGCCTGAGGAGACGAAGAGTCGCCATGACGATCACATCATCGTTGCTCTGCTTGCTGTTTTGGTTGGACAGCAACAGTTTGGGATCATCTTCGTCAATGGCCACCTGTAACACAGAGGACACACGTTGGGAGTTTGGCAGCCTTCTGTTCATCTCTTTATCGAGACCCTGGGATTCACAAAGGGCAGACATGATTTGACAATGAGAATATTTTTGGGCTTATGGACTTGACTTATTTGTGACACATTGGTAAGAGTCATTTTATTTAAATTAGGTTGTGCTGAACCGGAGGGGGGGAAACAATGGAACTAGCTAGCTCGCTTTGCTTGACTGTGTTGCATTTTTTTTTTCTTTTTCTTTGTTTTAAATACCAGACATCTGCTGACGAAGTGAGCCAAACTTGGCCATGTCTTCACACTGTGAAGCCCTTACTGGCTTTGAGAAAGAGCACATCCATTTCCATATTTTATTTCCTGCAGATGCTATCGAACTGACTCACCTGTCCAGCATTGAGCTTGAGGAAGGTGAAGTAGGCCTGGCAGGAAATCCGGTATAAGCCAAATATTCTGTCCACCACACGTCTCCAAACACGGATCAGACCGTCGGCGACAGGCTGGCCCGCGTCTGCGAGCCAGGGACATGAGGCAGTGAGCTGGCGCCAGATCACATCCACCATGTCATCCTCATCATCTTCCTGCTGCAGAGCCATATCCTCATCCTTTGAAAAAAACAAAACAAAGTATAATCAGAGAGTATTTAAGAAAAAATAAGGACTTTGTTTATATGGAAAAAAATTTGAAGAGTCATTGACAGGCTCAGAATTAGGGCATCTACCTGTATTCCAGTGGGTCGACACATGGCCTGGCCCAGAATGCTGAAGATAGTGTCCTTGTCTTCTACACTGGTGGTCACTGGTAGCAGCTCCTCAATCTCTGTCTTTTCTCCAGGAAGAAGAGGTAATCCCTCACCTTGGCTACAGGAAAGAAAAAAAAATGAAAACCAAATAGTTTAATGCAATCGTAAAATCTAATCATATCTGATGACAATGTCTGACACGATTACATTTTCATGTCAATCAATTCTGGAGGCTGCAATGCATATGAAATTATAAAATCTTATTTAATACCATTGTCTTTCCATCAACTCACTAACATAATAACTTGACAATAAATGTACATTTATTTCAGATTTCAAGGAACGAGAAATGTAGACTGGGTGGACTTACCTTGCGTTATCCACTACCTTTCGGCCCCAGCGGTAAGCCCAACTGGCCAGCGCTGCCCAGGACTTGGCCACCTCAGGGGCCAGGCTCGTGGACAGCTGGTAGAGTTGACCCAAAACAAAATCTGGCTCACCGACACCAACGCTCACTGAAAAGAGCAGACACATTACACAGCGTTAGGGTGGACTAGGCAAGAACAACGTTGGGCAGTGTCTACGGATCACAAAGTCCATCTCTCTTTCAAAAGTGGAGAATTAGTGCTGATATTGCGCTTAATCTACATAGGCCTATGGTAGACCGTACCTGAGATCTCAGTGGTGATGTGGGGTATACCCTGGTCCACAAGGGGGAGCTCCAGCAGAGCAGCAATATTTTGACACAGCGGTGACATGTTTGCACCCACAGTGGAGGAGTTTACTGCACCTGATTTCTTTACAACCTAAAATGAAGACACCGCACAAGGAAAACATAAGTAAGTAACAAGCCTGCTCTAACAACATAACTAGCAAAACATTCAGACTCAGACACAACACACCAAAACCCTGTATAACTAAGGCCAATGGCTTGAACTTCAGTATTCCATCACATTGGATTAATACTATTATTTTTGTGCAAGTTGTACGAATAATTCCCCTTATGCTTTTTTTTTTAAGTGTGCCTGTAAGCAAGGAAAGGAAATGTAGAAAAAAAAAAATAAATCTAAGGATGTACCTGTTTAAGCTGAGGTACCATGTCCTTCCAGTCAGCCAAAAGCCACTTGCATAGAGTCAGCAGTGAGCGACAGGCAGCATCTTCATTTTTCCCCACATAGCAGTGTGGCAGGGCTGCTCTGCTAAGCATCTCCATGGCTGTCATGGACTGACCTGTGGATACAGACACTGCTTAGAATAGCGGATTATCAGCAACTTGGAAATCTAGGGCAACTATGTTTATGGTTAGCCATTTTTATGCAAGTAGATCCCTCTAAATTTACTGCAATAATCCTATCATGCAATCGAGCATATCATCTTTTTTGTGACTTCATATCATATCCTCAACATACACGTCTTTTGAGATTCTTCCCACTCCTCACCTGCAGTCCTCAGTACTTTGGCTTTTTCAATCTGTAGCTCCGGTCCCCATTTCTCACCCAGAGTACCCTCCATGATGAGACGCTTGAAGGCCTTGCTCAGCTCGTCCTCTTGCTCCTCCTCATCTTCCTCCTCCTCGTCCTCCTCGTCCTCGTCCTCCTCCCCCTGTGTCCCGTCGCTGCATTGGCTGAGCAGACGGGATGCGAGTGCGATGTTTCCTTTTTTTCGGGCAAACTTTACAGTCGTGATACAAAGCTCCATCAGATGGCCGTCTATGGAGGGAGATGATCCTTGAAGGGAACAAGAATAGCATTTTTATTCAGACACAATATGGGAACTGTTAAAACAGCTGTATATATACACAGTAAGGCTTATTTCAAGTTCATACAAGTTTGATAGATCAGTAATTATAGTAATAGTTAAATTTAATATAGTAAATTGTGCATACACTACACTTCTTGATTGACTGATCTCAATTTGACTTTATAAATTCCCAACCAGAAATCATTTCACAACAGAGTGTTAAAGCAAGCTATTGCCTTGGAGCATACACCCAACCTTTGTGAGTATGACCCCTAAATCCTGGAAACAGAAAGTTTGATGATCAATGATCACCTCGGAGTTTGTTGAGAAGCTGTCTCTGAAACATCGTGTATCTGAGGGCCTGAAGGAAAGGCTGCACGTCTTGCTGCTTACAAGAGCTAAGAGCCTCACTGTACAGAGGGATCCCGCAGTCCTGAGAAATATGCAAACATACACGGTGGAAATAATCATCAAGCTAGTTTGATCACAACTGGCAAATCTGGGTTAAGAACCAAAAAGCAGGATGAGAAACTATGCAAAAAAAAAAAAAAAAAAAAAAAAAAAAAAAAAAAAATAAAATGTAAAAAAAAAAAAATAAAATTTTATAAAAAATATTAAATTTATTTTTTAAATAGATAAAAAAAAAAAAATAATATTTTTTTTT
>CAAKHD010000599.1:30841-46593 GCA_901007705.1 Fistularia tabacaria
ATTGCTCTCAAAAACAAAATATACCATCCTATATCACCACGATATACTCAAACAACACACACACACACACACACACACACACACACACACACACACACACACACACACACACACACACACACACACACACCTCTTTTTCTCGATGAAAGCGCAACTCCAGAAGCTGGGAGTCAGGTGCCAACAATTTCTCAACAAAAGACACAGGTAGCTTTGTATTGATCTGATCCACGATCTAAAAAACAAAAGACAGTGAAAATATTACAAAAACAGTGTTACAAACAGCCACGGAGGGATAAATATCATTTCTGCATTCTACTTGTATTCTGTCTCTGGAAAAATGTCAGACTATGTTGTCCTCCATTCACTTTGTTTTCCAACTATAAAACTTCAGCTTGGTGAGTATAGTGATGGGTCACATACAAAAGAAAGAACAGGTTTCTTTGGTCTAATCAGAGTAAAAAGTAAAATATTAACTACACTGACTTCTCCAGTCAACCCATTAAATGTTGGGGGACACTGGTTTTGCTGAAGTCAACGGATGAAATTGCTGCAAATAGGAAGACAGTAAAAGGGAAAGTGATGCAAGTGTGAAAATAGTTCACCGTACCAGAGTGAGAAGGCTGAGCACGGCCAGGTTGTAGTCCGAGCCGCAGGCCCGGCAGCTGCCCAGCTGGTCCAGCCCATAGGCAAGGACTGCCTCCATCAGCGGACCACAGGGCTCCATGCTGGCCAGCAACACACCCACACACTCATTACCTGCCGTGAGAACGGCCTCGGAGAACTGGACCTGCTTGGCTGTGGTCACACAGGTTAGAACTCGGTTCAAAACCTGAGGAGAACAAGAGGAAAGCACTTACAGTGAAACTGATGTTGCAGCAGCAGGCATTCAATTTAAAAGAAAAAAAACCCCAAAACATTTCAAATTATACTTAATGATCAAAGTTCTATACTTCTTTCCTTCAAATAAAGTTGACTTCAAGGAAAAAAAAAGGGTACTTCAACCCACGATAATTCTTACATCAGTGACGTAGGCTTCAGTGATGGGTGGTCCTCTGATGGGGCTGAACAGCTCTCCAATGCTGCGAACAACTGTGCTGAAGACCCTCAGCAGAGCTGCCAGCTTGGGCAAAGACACAGAGGGAGGCGGGATGTCTTCATCCACCACCTCACCTGACACAACGTGGCTCAGATCCTACAAATAAGACACGTCCATTCTTAGGAAAAAATGCCCATCAGTTGCTCATGGCTGCACTCTGCAGCAAAACACTGGGCTGCTCTATCTGGTGGTTCAACCAGATTCCAGTTAAACTTTACCTCTGCATATGCTTCCATATCCTCTAAGAACTGCCCCAGCAGAGTGGTTGAGAACGTCAGGTCTGCTACCCAGAACTGTTCCAGACTTTGTAACCAGCCTTCACACAAACAGCGAAAAGCAAACGATTGTCATCAAATACAGTTATTTCACAGATTACATTTTGTAAATCTTCTCTGGAATAAAGCTAAATTCTCCATTTGAGTTTGTCGGGGTGAAATATTGAGTCACCAGCAGGGAAAAGGGTGATGGAAAATGAACATCACTTGTCAGCTCACTGGGATTTCTCACTGACCTGACACCTGCTGAGTGAGCGACTGCTTCTGTGTGTGGTCGATATGCCAGCCCACCAAAATGTCCACTGTGTCCTGTGGAAAAAAAACAAACAAATAAAAAAAACAAACAAAAAAAAATGTTTGAGGACACGGAGCTACCCAATACAAAAATACGACATTTTCAATAGCCGCGGGGAAATCTCACCCTGAAGTTGGTGCTGAAGACGTGCGGGTAGCAACGAGCCACCTGGAGGATACATTTCACACTTTGACAAAGTAGCTCCGGCGTATCAACGTTCTCCAGGATGGATTGCAGGTTGGTCATCACCATCTGAAAAACACACAAACACACTCGGCATTCAACGGCCAAAATGTTTAACACAACAGAAGCGCTGTCATAAGTAGCCCCGGGATTAACATATGTGTGGATCTATAGACTGAAAGCAACCAAACAGTATAGGGATTTTTTTGTCCTCCAACATAGCTTGTGCGGCATGAACACATTTCCTACGAATGGACGTAAAAGGAGTAGAACATGATTATCCAGAAATGCTCGGTGCTGCTCCGCTGTTGGAGACTTCGAGAGTAATCTCCATTACCTTTCGAAAAGTAATGGACTTGTTAACTTCAGGCAACTGAAAAGCTGAGGTGTGGGTTCACATAATTACCTGCATAACTTGAGAGAAGGTCTTCCTCTCCCCAGCGGCCTCCAGGGCCCGCTGAGCCGCCACCAGCAGCAACAGCTTCACCTCATCGCGGCTGCTCGAACTGAATTTGAGGAAGAGCCACTTGAAAATGCGGTCAGCTTCGTAACTGAGAACGGAGCAGAGCAGGCCGAGGCAGGTGGCCGCATCTTGACGCAGCTCCCACAGGAGCTTACTGCTGCAGGTGTCAAGCACACGGATGACATGTCAGACACTGATTGGCAGACATCGGGATGAGCTGTTATTGGTATTACAAAACTGTGATGCCCGCTCTTGGCTGAGAATTAGGATTGCACCACTTAAAGTCTGATTTTCAACTTATCAGCGAATGGCTGTGCATGTTTGTTTGTGTTTCGCTCGAAAGACTCATAGGCAGCTGCCCTCTACCTCTCATTCAGTATGTCATTCAAGGTGCTGAGGATGGTGTCCAGCTGTTTGACCAGGGTCTGTGGGAGGGAAAGTACAAGGTATCAGCAAGGATGCTTTTCACTGTCATCCCCCTGGATTTCAAGGTAATCACATAGGACACATGAACAAAGAATAACACGGGTGAATGTAAAACACCTTGAATTTTAAATGCAGGACATTTCTTTTTATATGCAGATCCAAGAGTCATTCACTCATGTGACAGAGATTGTATATATTGTATTACAAGGTATATAAATTGTTAAAAGTTTACAGACATATTTTGACAGCTGTACAAACAAATAGAGGAATCAAATGAGAGGGTTTGGGTAAAACTATTATTCCATGACTCCAAAAGATTTCTGTAAAATACAAGAAGGATGTGGGAGAAAATGTCAGTCTGACAAATCCCTCCCTTATGTTTAGGATACATCCATTATTGAAATCCAGTTTGCCTTCGTGTATAATCAACACAGTGACTGGGCTGTAGTTGTTGGCATGGTAACCAGTGAAACAGTAAGCTAAAAATTACAAGGACTATGGAAAAAAATGTTTCTTTTTCCGCATTGTTAAGCGTTCAAACTTCATTGAAGAATTTTGACTTTATGATTCCTATTCCCCACATTCATTGATCAAAGAGGAAAGTTTCTTCCACCCAAATCCTGAACATTTAAGAATATTTATTGAACAGGAAGTTGTTTGGATCTGAACAGCAGTGTACAAAGACAGCTCGCTGAGCTCTCAGAACAGGAGAAGGGGAGAAAGAAGCCATGATTTCAACATTTGCGCTTTTGGATTACAATCTCTCAAAGTGTGAAAATCCTTTCAATTTCACTGACCACTTTGCTCTCGCCGTGGCTGATGAATTCCTTCAGCTGCTTGAGGCTGGCCAGCCTGCGGTCACGATCATCCTCTCTGGACACTCGGCGTAGGAGGTTCGCCAGCCGAGACTCTTCTGAGTGAACCATACCTCTGTCTGCTGTAACAGTGAGGCATGTCAGTAACAGCTCAGTAGCGCAAGTGTAGTAACAGTGTCTGCTAATTTAGGTTAGGGTTCTCAAACCTTTCAGATACCAGCCCCTAAAAATAAAAGGTGGCAGAGAGTTCTGCCCTGCATGACCCCAGAAGTGTTAGAGTAATACACTTATCACATTTACAATTGCACCATTACCCTCATCAATATTTAAGACACAATTACAGTCATTTTCATCCATTTGCAATCATATTTTAAAATTAAGGGGTTTGGCTGATTATTTGTTATTAACTCGATTTAAAATATTTGATTTTTCAGACTGAGGCAGCTATTACTCTAAACCGCTAGACGCTTTTAGGCCAGCCAAATGACATCAATGTCTGTAGGAGTAGGCTGGACATGTGTAATTCTATTAACCTTGCGCAGAGAAATCATGCCTGACATGAAAAGCTGTGATTTCTAATGAGATGCAGGAACTGCCTTTTGTCACAGAGAGATGAATCTCAAGACTGGCGCGTGCTTGTTCATGAGCTCACCCTGCGATTTCCTCATGTCCTTTGAAGCTAAAGCACGGTTTCCATGCTGAAAAGGAGTCAAATCCCTTGTCACGTCATTGGGCCTCAACTCTTGCCCCAGCGACTTCCAACCAAATGTAGTATCATAGACACCTTGGTCAGCTTCATATCCACCTAAAAAACACAACACATGGTATATTTAGCAAGTCACACTGACAATCTACATACGACCATGACTGACGTTGCAAAGAGAAAAACACAAAACAAAATGTGAAAACACCCCTTGTCCAACCCCCTTTCATTTAAAACTCTCACAGCTTGCGTAAGGTGGGAAACCCCTGATTTAGGAGTGACCCCTCCTATGCCTGCGTTTTGTTCGCTGCATTAGCAATAAGAAACAACCCTACTTCACTCGACTTTGCTAACATCATCCAGGGATGAAGAGACGGTCAATTTAGGGTGTCAATGAAGTGCGAGGGACTTTACTGAGAAAGGTGAATGGCAAGAATCAAACTATTTATGGGTCATTTCAGAGAAGCTCCACCCCTCTAGTGCTTCAATACATTCCTCAGCAGGCACCATGGATCAAGCTTGTGCTTCAGTCAATGGAAAGCTAAGTCCAGAGAGATGACCAGCCACTTGGATCTGTCAAAACATCCATATATAATTTCCACCAGAGCCTCTGCATTAATATTGGCCAGTGAAGAAAGCGGTGGGTAGATGCAGAAAGAAACGTGTACAAAAAAGGGGGGTTAAAGAGATTTCAACTTGTACGACACAACGTCTATCAGAGGAACTATGAATTGCCAAATATGATTTTTTTTTTTACAAATCACAGACATGGCCAATCCCCAAAGGATTAAAAAGCAGGTGTCCTAAGGTAATTGTAGCCCCATGCAAATAAGAGCTTTTACCTGGATATTAATGACTAGAAATACATCATGCCTCTTTCAGACAGTCAAACTTGATTCATGGATTTCTAGTTTCAAGTCTGAGCTTTTCGGGTTCATCCTAGGATTTTCAGTACCACTAAGTTGGTTCACTTTTCAATGGGACATGCCACCATGGTAACAGATGCTGTAGACGTAACCTGAAAAATAATGCCACCATTACTGCAGGATCCATAGTGTTTAGCTAAAACAATTTCAAGAATGTATTTTTTTTTGTCTCCTAATAAATAAAATGATTCATCCTTGTTTTTCCCCCCTGTTCCCAAATACTATGGGACGCTCCATAAATCACGTTTAGAATGTATCCATTACATTTAGCAAAGTTGTTGGCTGGAAATGGGTTTCAGCATTTTTTCAGTGCTGCCTTAGTCTTGAGGGAGATGCTTACCTTCGTCTGGATGTGCATCTGCAGCAGCGTAAGCATCGCTGAGCACCACTGTCTGATCAGGGCAGCTGGAGGGCAACGTTTCGTAAAATGCTGCTGAGGAAAGCTCTCTGGACTTCACTCCGTCCTGGTTGGATGACACACTGTCAACTCTGAAAACAGAGGCAAATGACCATAAACATAATTTCAAAGCTCTTACTGACTGTTACTACTATTTGGCTCATCAACATGAAAGCTTGGAGTCACTGAGGACAAAGAAACACCACTGCTCCAAGGTTCATATTGGTACAATATTTAAAACTTTCAAGTATTTCACCAAGATTTAAATGACATACAAATTACTCTTCGATAATGTGACAATAATGGCAAAAACACAGGCACCTCAATCCTACGATATGCCTTTTTTGAGTTATTTTGACATACTGCCAAGGCCTCCTTTCAGCTAAACTTGGCTGTCTGTGATTTTGGTGGTTATCGTTACCATATTTCCTTTTCTCGTGCACAATCTGACCTGTAGCCAGGATGTCACCACAGCACCAATATTTACAATCGGTTATATTTAACACATATTTCACCTATAACATATAGTGCTCCATGGACTGCTACTAAATCAAATCAGGCAGCCAAAGACCTAAAACTCAGTGCGTGTAAAGAATATGCTCCCAATGATTAACCAAAAGGTCAGCAAGAGGTCAACATGCTACCAGAGGAACATAAAGAGCAAACTTTATTTTGCAAGTGCCATGTAAAGTACACACCTTACGCTGCAAGATATATGATTTAATCATCACCGTGCACTGTGTTAGAGCTGCATAGGAGGAGGCAAAATGGGACGAGACTTTATAAAATTATATCGAACTGGTTTCGCAATTGCTGTTTAGCGGCTTGTAACGGAAAAAAATAATTTTGTCAGTTTTTGATGTATTTTTTTTTTTTAATCTGACAGACATGACGTACTTTAATTTGATTCAAGGGGTTATTTGAGATTTTACAAAGTTCAGAGTGGCCTCTGATGAAGAAGAAACCTTTATCAATTGATCCATCAAAACAAGCCAGTCCCACTAGGTTATATCAATAAACTTGGAAAATGAGCTTTGAATTTTTTCCTGTCTACAGCTGAAGGTGAAGACAAGGGTTATGAATAACAGTCCATGTATCCGGTTATAATCTTATTTTGTCATACAGCCATATTCCCCCAATAGAATGCAGCTTCTGTATTTTACACCTAATGATATCCAGTATTCAATAATGATTCCCCATATCATAACCTGACCTGGATCTTACTCTAACCCCAACCAGTTTTCACGGCTTCATCTAAAAATAGGCATGGTCTGGCCAGACTGTGTGGGTTTAATGCACCAGGGAAACAGACTGAAGCGGGCACAGAGTTCTACACAACAGGAATCACCTGCTTTGGTCCCGGAGAACCCTGGATAAGAATATGAAGGCTTCACATCAAGACCTCCAAATTTATTCACAACTAACTTGTGCTGTTACTTCTAAAAGTTCAGTAAATTGCCATTGCCGGTGGCACCAGGTGGGTAATGGGCCACAGCATGCACTACAAACATGGAACTGGGTAAGATCCAGATTTAATGCTAGTCTTTATTATTTTCGTCCTACTCTTAAAACTTCTCACTTGAACAACATTTTAATGGAAAAGGCTATATAAATAGTATTGTCATTAGTCGGACATTTAAAGCTCTCTCTCGTGTAAAAGCCACGTTTCTGAGGCCATGCCTGACACAGCAGCACATTCTCTCTTGGATTCACGGCGAGTGTGTGCACAGGTGAGGATTTCATTGTGATATGCGTATACATCCGCTGCAAGAGAAATGTGCACAACAGACGGAGCTTCAATGGCTCCAGATCTGTTATGAGTAAAACACCGAGATTGATCAACTTGGGTTCGGGTCGCAAGAGACGGAGGACACCTCGACGCCCCGCACAAAATCTCCCGCGCTCTGCATCCCGCTGAAAAGAATTCCCGGTCTACATTCCGCCTTGATTTTCACTGGTCGGACTCCAGTGTGGAGTGGAGGGGAGGGTTAACTTCGTACCTGATACAATGCCATTTAATAGATGATCCGACCTGAGGATTGACCGCAACTCATTCGCTTGCAGTAGCGTTGACCAATTGCCCGATAACTGCCAAATATTAGAAAAAATAAACAAAATGTCGGACCGACAGTGAAGCACAATTGCATGTAAGTTTCATAAAAATATGTACGGAACTTCTGGAGGAAGTCGATAGCAGTATGAGGGGTGGCGTCCTCCTCTCATTTGCTGGCTAGCGCTAACGAGTAGTTCCGCATGTGCTAACCAGCTATTCTGCCAAATCAGTAGTCCCCACATAAGCAACACATTCATACTTGATTATTTTTTGCTGCTAAATCCTGTAGATAATCTGACTGCACTTGATAAATCGGAACAGGGCATTGTGGTAGGAGGCTAACTTCTATAGCTTTGCTTACTTTCATTTTTTCTAATAGCATTAGTGTGAACCAAGTTAGCGGAAGGCAGGCAGTGTTTAGCTAATTAATGCTTTCCCCACGAAAAGGAGCTAACGTCAATGTAGCCCTGGGTCAGCAGTGCGCGACGAAAGGCTAATGAGCAGTACCTGGAACAAACAAATGCGTGGCAAGCTAATGACACATTACGAGATCGAATGTTAAGCGAATTGTAAGTAGTTCGTGTGACGATAAAAGGGGCACTCGAGTATTTACCTCCCATGTGGCCACAACTTCATAAAGCAGCAGGGCACAGGCCCTGAGAGACACCGGGCTATTTTCAGCAACTGCCCCCGAGACAGAACACCAACCTGGGCTGCCAGTCATTCCGGTGAGGCTGCAGTTTGTTGGCGCCGCTGAGCCGAGACCGCGAGGCTTTCCGGCTCATTACCTTTTGGAGAGCTGCATGACCCGGCGACAGCGGCACCGTTAACCGTGTCTCTCCTCAGGCTCGCGTTTTCACTATCACGATATTCAATTTTCACGAATCGGTTAGCGACTCGTTGTTACCAGCTAGCTTACGGTTGTGTTTGATTGTCTCTTCTTCGTATTGGTAAAGTAGACGCGAGTCCCGTAATTTTTGAGAGCACCCCCTACCGGCGGAACGTGTGCATTATAAGTAAGTGGGGAACATGTGCCCATTAAACAAAAAAACAAAAAAAAACAAAAACAAGGGAACCAGAAATGACAGATCGTAGTTCAAAAAAACAACCACAAGAAAAGAACATGTGAAGACTACTTAAATCGGGTTCGGATGCGATTTAGAAGTCAAATCTCAAAAATGATTAGAACTTTTCCATTTTACCTTTATTTCTTATTGAAGTCAGCAAGTTATCTTAAACCACAAACAAGTAGCCTTTTTTGTCCCTTTTTAGTAAAGCCCATATTGGGAAATCAGTTTAATTCCACAATCATTTGGTAATTATACTTTGCAATATTTGTTAAATGTGTGCCTATTTCATTGGTGGTGTAAAAAAGGGAAAAGGCGGAGCAATTTTGCATGAAATTATTTAGAAACATTAAAGAAATCAAAATCAAAGATGAAAATCCAAATAGCTAAGATATGTTAGTGTACATCTCCAAATTATATCTTGTTAATAAGTTGACCTCTAAAGAACTGAGACTCATGTCTTCAGTATTCCTGATCAAACACACACACCTTTAAGATGATGAAGATTCAGATATATAGGCGATTACATTTTTCAAGGTCAACATATTCATGGTAAAACCACAATGATACCAAGTGAAAACTCAAACACACAGAGAGAATTTCTTGTCATTGTCCTGTCAGGACAAGTTCATGTCACTTGAAGTTCTGTATAGATGAGTTGTGTAAGAATCTTGAACACATGTTCAAACAGAGCCGGAAACTGTCGGCCCCATCATGCTGTCAAATGTCTGTCATCTTTTCACCTTACCAACAGTATGTATGGGTGTGCATTTTATACTTCATACCTCATAGCTTAATGTGTACTGTTCAATGTAATAAAGCACCTTACTGTTTAATTTGCACTCTGTTATTATTGTTTGGTTAATTTCATGTCACCGTGGGATTGTATGTCTAGTACATGCAGAGAAATTGACAATAAAGCTGACTTTGACTTTGACTTTGGTACGGGATCATTGGAGCCGACTCCAGATCAATAATGACAGTATCAAAAAGACGATGGTGGATTTCCACAGTTTCAACATGTCCAGCTCCAACACCAGTGATCGTCCGGTGTACGGCCATTGAGATGACAATGTCACCGTGTTCACCTGCAAAAACGACTGGACTGGACCGACGAAGCAAACACACTTTACAAGAAAGCTCCGAACTGACTATATCTGCTTGGGAGCCAGGGGGCAAATTTGGAATAGAGGGAGTACTACTTAAGACGATATATGACAGTGTGGTGACATGTGCAATTTATTTAGGATCTGGGGCTGGGGCAGCAACACATTAGCTGCATGCAAGAACCAACTTGACAAAGTAAGTGTCCAAGTGTTGTTGAGCAAGACACTGAACCCCCAACTGCTCCCCTGGCGCTGCTAGACGGCAGCCAACTGCTCATGGTTCATCCATGATGAGTTAAATGCAAAGAATGAATTTCCCCACGAGGGATTATTAAAGTATAAATTATTATAACTGTTGCACTGAGTACTTCTGGTGACAGGCTACTTGTCAGGCTGTACAACAATTGCTGAGTAAATAAGATTACACTTTCAATCATGAGCATGTTTGCATGTGTGTGTGTGGTGATTTTGAAAATTAAGTCAAAGAATAAAGGCTGTCACCGTTTATAAAAGTGACTTGAGCTTCGAGGTGCATCCTGGCAAATGACCACTAGAGAGAGCCCAGCCCAACCTCATGAGGTTTCTGAAGAGTGCAAGTCTTTTTATTGTTTTTTTTTTTTTAATATACTAACATCATTTTTAGCAAACGAAACTTTCTGTTTCATTTAATAGTAAATCAGTTACAAGAATTTTTTTTTTGTATTTTAAAAAGTAAAGAAAATCACATTGGGCAGGGAAAAAAAGAAGAAATCAAGCAGAAATAAAACTAAACATTGACTTGAAATTACAAAGGAAGCTTTCAGCATGTTCATTTGAAACCTCACAGCCCCCAATACAGAATACGATAATTTCTTCATGTGCAGCACTTTGCTGGAAAATTATTATTTAATGATAACATAATAATCATAATTGCTATTAATTAGTTTGAAAAAATGTAATTGCCTGTAGAAATACAAGGAAGTACTTTTTTGGGAGTTGGAAGAAATTAGAAAATCGCAAAAATAGATACAGTATCTAATGTAGCAAGGAAATCAACCGTTATTTGTGATCACTTAAAAGCATCAATGTAAAATAAACTATCCAAAAACAAAGAAGTTTTAAAGCTGTTTTTAAAAAAGAAAATCAGCTAAATAATAATTGCATACATTTTTTTATCATCATCATCATCATCATTATTATTTGGATGTATGGCTGAAATACCAGTTCATTCAAACCCCTCTGGGGACACTGGGGTTTCCATGATAGCCATGTTTGGGGTTGGGCCTTTTGATTGACAGAGAAATTATTTACGGTGTAGATCATTCACCTGTCATTCCTACACCTGTCAGCATAGATTCTCCACTGAAGTCCCACTTCAAACCTGGGCATGATCTATCATATCAGTGCTATGCTGCAGTTTACTGAAGAAGCCCCTCTGCCCCCTCTTTCTCTGTGTGTCTCCCCCCTCTGCTGGCTAATAATACGTTGTTCAGCTGAGCTACAGGCCTTTGATGGAGCGGGGCACGCTGGGCTGCCGTGCGTCAGCCCTGACGTCAATGCATCCAAACACACGGGAACTATGTGGAGGAGAAGTCTGTTGTGGGTGGTTAGCCCAGGCCTTTAGCTTAGCATGTCAATGTAGCACAGTGGTATTACAAAAAGAAAAACAACAAAAAGATTGAGGTAGGAAGCAGAGGCGGAGAGCAGAGGGGAGGAGGAGAAGGAGTTGTGGTTGAAGGGAATTTTATAGCATTTTCTTTTTGACAAAATCTTTCCATTATGTCGATAAAAATCTCCTATGATTGCTATTTTCAACTATTTTGGTTTCCGTTATCAATAATCACCTACATTAGTCAAGGCTTGACCTCACTGAAACATTTTCCAGGGCGCTGGGGCCAAAAATGTCAATATCACCCTCTATTTGTTATTTGAACCAAAATATGAGCAACTGCATGACAAACCCAGGTTACATTTAAGGACAAACCTCAAAATGCGTTGGCTGCATTTTCTGGCTGTTTTCTTTACATTTTAATGTTATAAGATTTTCAGTATATAATCTGTGTTAAATAGGACCTGGTTCAGATGATGAAATCTGTGAGAAAAAAAAAGTTCATTCATTCATTCATTGTTCCTTTGTTAAATACAGTAAGTACAGAACAAGCTGCTGTAGATGTATTTTATGAAAACATTATGTTTATTTTCATATGCTTGAATTGCACCTGGTTTGGAGTTTGTATTTATTCTGTTGTCCTTTACACTTCCCCATACGTTTGAATCACATATGATAAATTCCCATTATTTGAATTACACTTTGCAATAGAGTCAAAAGCAACATCACTGTATGTTCTATGAGGTTCTTTCATGATATTAAAAAATTATTAAGAAAACTCTGAAACAAAGGCTGAATTTGTCTTTTTAAAGGTGTTTTCTAAAAATATACTTATTTCCGCATTCATTCCACTTTCTGCATGACCAAGTTATGCATAAAGTGCACACACATAAACATACACACACACAAATGCAAAGACACAGACACATACACAAACACACACATCCTCCGTTACTAAGAGACTAATCCCAAAGAGGCTGTGTTTCCATGGCAACACTAGTGGCTGAGTCATCTTCAATGCAGTGCCTCCTTCATATCAGCTCACATGTGTTTGTGTTTTAGTGTTCATTCATTCATCCTCATGCAGCCCGAGAAGCCACTTTTAGAACTAACGGTCCAAATGTCATTTATTTGTCTAAATGTTTATTACAACCACCCCCACACACAAACACATACACAAACAGCCCACAAACACACTTTATCTATCTGAGTTGAATCATCCTGCAACATTCGCTCAATTATGCCTTTTCAATCTGAAGACCCAGCCGTCCCTCCAGCGGCGAGGCTTAAATGTGATACGTCCTGCAGCGGCTGTAAGAGTTGTGACCAGAACAAGGAAGGGGACATAGTGTCTTTCCTACAACACAACCATTGGGGACATCCAGGTCCAGATGCTCTCAGGATGTGCTTTAAGTCTCATAAGGATCCCATCACTGTGAGCACAGGACGAGCTCTTCTGGGTTTTATGTGACATCACAATACATGCTCTTATTTGTTTTATTTGCAACTGAGTCAAAGGTGTTTGAAAGCCAAAAATGTGACTAACATTAATTCTTTTGTGTGGGTAAAGACTGTTTTCGCCAGCCATAACCTCAAATTCCTCTCTAAATACAATTTCGACAGTCCGATGTCAGGTTGCGCCACAGCGCCACCCATCGGGCACATAGGAGAACTGTGCGTGAGCGCAAGTAAATAATGATCACACTAACTGTTGAACATTAGATCCCGTGAAAGGAACATAAAAATAAATTATAGCTCTCACGATGCTATTTCTTCACCACTTTGCCTCTGTCTGTATAAATCTCTCCTTTTCTCTGACACACTCACAAACACACACACGTGCACAGGCCTCCATTTGCAAATCGAGGAAAGGATGGGTCGTTGTACGGGTGCACTAGTGAAGCAGCCGAAGGAAAAGAACCCCCCTCTATATCCATTACAGGGTGTGTTCTCCCTCCTCCACTAAAAATCCCTGCATTATTAATGATGTAGTGTGTGCTGTATGTGGCTTTGCTTTGCACATTGGTCTACCAGCGTTTCATTGCGCACACACTCAACTTCTGTGTTTACACCATGAATGCATGAGTTCACTTTCTCTTCCAGCACGTGTGCGTGTGTGTGTTTTGCTTTGTCCATTCCATGGGTGCTTTGTATATATGTGTGTGTGTTTGTGTATCAGTGTGGGTGTATCTCTTTGTGTTGCATGGGGTGGGAGGCTGGGTGGGCGGTTAGATGCTATAAATAGAAAGCTCTCCAGCTCCTCTCTGAGAATAAGAGGAGGAAAACAGGGGAGAGGCAGTGGGCCCTGCCGTCACTTCCATATTGAGGTGGTAACAGGATGAATCCACCGGAAGCAGATTTATCGCATTTCTTAAACCTGTTTTTTAAAGGTACAGAACACCTCCACCTCCACCGACCCTCACATTTCTGTATATAATCTCTCTGCCTCACAATGTATACAGATGACAAAACGAAATGATCACACATTTTATGCCTTATTTTTATGTCTCATTTTACAACGAAGGGTTGTTTTTTTTTATCAGTTTCTTTTTAATATCCACGTCATGAAATGTTTTCCACTTACATTTCCCGCATTGACATTTTGTTACGCCCCCAAATAAAAACTAATACATCTCCCATGATAAATCCTTCAAGGGGATTAATTGATTCCCCTCTGCGATCGATTTTGAGTTTGTCTCCTGACCGCTCCGGACCCCGGGCCCCGGACCTCTCGGACCGTAACGAGGCGAATAGACGCGCATCAAAATTAACGCGCTGTTTCACGAGGCGACGTGGAAATCGATGCGCTGTTTCAAGTCCTCCACGACACAGAAAAAAAACATCAGTGAAGGTCGTGCCCCTTAAAACAACACATCACATCAGTCTTTGTGGAATCCCCTGAAATGAGGAAGTGAATGTAATGAGAGGATTATATTTTGTACTTTGGCGACAAAATTTTCATTTTTCTTGTGCAAATGTTTGTCAAAGGAGTATTTCATTCACGTTGGAAACAAGTGACAAAACATATTCATTGTTGGTCAATACCAATCTTTCACATTATGTTCCCTACTTTTATAAAAAATGTCTTCGACAGATATAGTGTATTTTAATTAATTTTTAAAAACACATTTTTACAAACAAAAACTTTCTAACTTAGGTTTCCCATATATCACTTACGCCCATCCCCGAGCAGAGATGTAGAAGCTACAACAATAACAATAATCATTATCATAAGTAGGAACACTGTTATGATGATGATGCTGAGAGAGGAGAAGAGGAAGAAACAGCACAGTCAATAAAAATTGGACAGGTACCGGTACCGGCCATCAGACTGTATAACAGCAGTCTGGACGGGACACAACTCTGACTGCCTGGGGAGCATCTGTGCTACTGCCACCCCATCACTCCGTCACCCACTTACACGTGTGGTGCCCAGAACTACCACGGGTCACTTTAGTTCTTCAATCTATTCATTTCTGCCCATGTTATTCTGTGCTATCTATGTGTAAATGTGTATGTATATATGTGTATGTGTATATTGTGTATATTGAGTATATGTGTATATATATATTTATGTAGGTATGGGTATGTGTGTAAAAATGTATGTATACGTGTGTTTGGAATGTATGGTGACTTATGTGCATATGGATATGTGTTTGCACTGTCATATGTGTGTATTTATCTTTCTTGTTTTGTTTTGTTTTCCTCTAATGTTGCTGCTGCAACACCCGAATATCCCCTATGGGGATCAATAAAGTATTAACTTATCTTATCTTATCTTATCTTATCTTATCTTATCTTATCTTAACTTCTAAATATGAAAATGTGAAAGTTTCCTCTCATTTTAAGAAACATTACAAGAATAACTTCAACTGAAGAAGCCTTTGGGATGAGGCCTGAAAACGTCGTCAAGGGAAGAAATTCAAGTCCAGCTTGAACAACAAGATTTCGACAAGAAATAACTTCCGCTTTGGTTGTGCGGTGAGCAGGTGAAAGTTTCCACGCACAAGATGACCCCCAAACACGCACGCAACCACACACACACACACACACACACACACACACACACCGGTAACCTGAACTTTCTTTTTCCTTCAGTATCATAACTTTTCCTCACATTCCAAGACCGCTCATTTCATGGCACAGAAATCACTACAGATTTCCGCCAGTAGGGGGAGCAGCGAGCCCCCCTGCCACCGGAAGTAGCGCCAGCGCGTGTATATCTTTCATTCATTTTGGTTTCAAAACATAAATAAATTGGAAAAAAAAAAATCCTCCTGCCCTGGTTTTAAATAACTGGTATGATCAGGGCTGCTCCCCCCCCAGCCCCCGCACTCCCCCGCGCCTCCCGCAACCCCC
>CAAKHD010000602.1:3551-16322 GCA_901007705.1 Fistularia tabacaria
TCCTTAAGATTGGGGGGGGGGGGGGATTGTGGGATAACTGTTGAGTTCTGACATTAATGTTTCAGAATTTCAGTCACGTTATCGGCAAATTACAACCTCATCATGAATTCATCCCCATCGGTTGAAACCGTTGTTAAATCTCAGAGATTTGTGTTTGACTAAACGCTGGAGCTCTGGGATACAGCATCGGATGGGAATGAAGACAGCAGGAGGAGAAAAAATAAGAGGTGGAATTCAGGGGACCGGGGCCTAAAACAACACACAGACAGACAAGGAAGTGACAGCAGGAATGCCAAGTTGTAATAAGACCTTCTTAATGCTGTTTAGCCAGACATAACAGACCTTGGAAATTCTTTGCTTCGATTAATTCTTAGACCTTGGAAAGGTTTCCCGGTTTAATGCTAAGCTTTCTGGGCATCCTTTTGGCTGTATGGTCAGAGAAGAAAGAAAGAAAAACATCGCCTGAAAAACCATAAACTGTCAAGCCTTATGAACGATGGAGGATTCATGAGTAAGTGGGAAACGGGAAAGTTCCAAGCTCTGAAGTGGGAAAATACACTGAACAGCTGTTGAAGTAGAAATATCCCATAAGTAGAGTGGCGGTGGTGATGGTGGTAAGGGCAGGCAGGGCATTCAGGGGGCGGGGGGCTCAGAGCTGCGACATTAATGGCAGCGTTTGCGGTGAGCTATGATAAATGTTCTCGCTCTGCACACGGATAACACACTTTATTGTTCGGATGGGTGGTGCTCGAAAGTTCGGAGTCACAGGTCAGTATTTTCTCAGTGGCTGAGGAGCAGAAAGAAAACAAAATTCCAAATTTCTCTGCGTGAATCAGAGAGAACTTTGAAGTCGTAACATACATCAAAACAAATAGTCCGTTAAATGCAAGGCTTGTGTCAGCATCAAGGTTCATAATGTGTTGTAATTTATAAGTATCTGTCTTTTGCAGAAGGTGGTCGGTTTTAAACCCTTCGAGAAAAACACGCCGTTAAATTCTTTGTCCTCTTGTGAACCGTTAGTGAGAGCGTGTGTAAATGTCATGGGAGCTCCGCTCCGGAGTTCACGTCCGAGTCATGCTGTTCAAAATGAGCAAGCAACTTTGATATGCAGCCATGAACATAAACGATCGCAACCGAGGAGAGCGTACAGATAGCCCTGATTTAAACCACCTGCTTCATCAGCTGGGAAAAAAACGGAGAAGCTGGAATTTCGCGAACCGGGGGCCACGATTACGCTGGTCGAAGCTCCGCTCTGTTTTCTATCAGTTTGCTGAAGCTGACTGCCAACAAACAACCTCTGGCTTTCGGCCAAAGCCCCCGCAAGAAACTGCCGGGTTTCTGTTGGGATCAGGTGATTGCTCAACTTGAAATACCCTCTTAAGTAAATCCGCATGTGCAGTTTTACATCTTCATCATCAGTGACACGGACTTTAACCGCTGCCATCCATGCTGCTTAAAATTTACTTTTTTTAATGTAAGCCGAAACAATTAACATTTATATCAATTACTGCTTTCCCTGAGTGCGTTTTAACTCGAAGCAAAGCTGGATTCCGGCGCAAAAGATCAATGGGCCTCAAACTGAGCAGCGGGTGTCTCAGAAGAATCGCCCGGTATGTGGACGCACACGAATGCAGCCGGACAGAAATTCATAAAATGTCAAAAAGAAGAATTATTGTGATCTATGTGAGTGATCGATCGAAAGCGTATCGCTCAGCTAACGTAGCGTGTGACTGGCCTCCGACTGACCGATGCCGCTCAACATGTGCTCTGGGTGACCAATAGCGACCCTTTGTCACTCCTTGCTCCATATGAGCAAATTCTCAGATTGTTCCCATGAACAAAGACCAAATGTGTCGTCGTTTCTACGAAAAAATAAATTTGAGGAAGTGTCTCACTTCCTGTTGCTGTTCTAAAGACAGAATCAAAAGGGCACTGTTTCATTGTATGCATAATGACATCGGCCCCAATGTTGAACTCACTCATGATGTATTTCTATCAACTTATTAAAATTTCTCATCATGTTTGATAATTCATTTGAGAGAAGCAATATCAGAGCGGTAGGCAGTCAATAAAACTGCCTTTTTTTAATTTCAACCATGGTCCTAGGTATAATTTGATTCTTCCTCATCCCATGATGCATTGCATACCTGGCAACAGGAGCCATTAACCACATGCTCACAGTGGTCGCCTTGTGACTGGGTGTGTTTATAGATCAGCTCGTACCACAGCGGAACTGTGCCAGACTTACTCACCTCGCTCAGAAAAAAAAAAAAAAATGGTCTTGGTCATTGTGATGTGATGGTCCACACCCGAACTGGTAGAGTGTTTACGAATTTTTAACAAACGAATCACGCCAAGAAGGAAAAGACTTAATGATATGAAGATTTTTAGCCTTAAAAGCAGAGACAGATAGGTGTTTGCCATTTGTGTTCAAGCTGATTCAAAATATATATATTTAGGAGTTTCTGTGTGACTATACAACCACAAGTGCGCCACTTTTCCCCCCTGTTTTGAATGGGTGTCTCGCAAATCGTCTGCTCTGATCACCACGTGCAAAACGAAATGACTGCAAAGGTTGTTTTTACCCCAATAAATCCTGCCCCCTCCCCCCAACCACTCCCCACCCCCATGTCGTGTGTGATAAAGCGCGGGCTGCATTGGGTGATGCATCACTGAAGCAGGAAGAGACGGGGAATTCCACCACCGCCTCCTATGTATAGTATTTGGTTAGCTTGCTTCCCTCCCGTTACGCCGCCACGACCTTTCACTTGACATGATACACATTCGCAGGCTCGTGGCTATAAAAACGCGACCACTCGTAAACTGCGAACTTAAAAGCCTGACTCAGTGTTACAAATGAGGCTGGGGGATTAGCTCCTTTTCATCCATGCCATGGAGGTTATTTTTAGGCTCTTGTCCGCAGCACAATGCCCTATAAAAAAAACAAACCCGGTAGAGGTTCGCTTTTGAATGCGGATGTCTGGCTCTCGTCAGTGGAATAGTTTACAGTGTGTTTGGGTGTTGGACGCGCTTTGACTGAAAAAATCGCTTTCTATAATGTTGTGTTTTAAAAACAAGGATCCCTGAGTTGAGGGATTTTTTTTGGAACAGGTGCCAACACCAGTTTTGAAAGGGGAAAAAAAAATCACCCATGTCGCTGCCCCTCTTTGTGGATTGTGCAGTGTTTTCATCAATGCAACTGCACAACGGTTCTCACAGGCTGATTTTCTGAAAAATAATTTTATCAATATCATCAATGCGCTTGTACAACACAGCCGGATTGTAACCTATTTTGTCAACTGGCCGAATGACTTGTAACGCCAGCTTTGCGACGGTGTTAAACTTCAACGCCCCGACGTTCGAAAAGTCAGAAAAACTTGACCATCAAAGCGATGGTTATGCATATTAAATATTGCGAACCATCTGTTTGTAACTTGCCGAGTGATCGGCAGTGGCTTGTCACCGCTTCACTTCAAGACTAAACAATCAAGTTCCAGCATGTTCTGCCATGAATATTACAGGAAATGCTGTTTTGAGTTCCCCCAAAGCATTGTGTTTGATATTGTACGGCCTGTAACAAGTTTTTATAAATAATGCACAATGGCAAATACAAAATATGATAAAGTGCACAAGTCACAGGCTTATTTTAGGCCCCGTGTTGGCTGAAAATATCGTCAAATTTAAGGAGAAGTTTCTTTTTATACTAATTGCTTCTTTTGTGTAGCCTCTTGTCATATCTCCAATGAAATAAACCTGCTCCCGCATGAAGGTGCAGAAATCAGCGTTGGCCCTCAGTCTCCACATTATTCACTCAGACAGCGTGGCCTAGCCCCCTCATTAAGCAGGCTGCTGCCTGAAAGGAACACCGCTAATCACTTTGCATTGCCTGTTACACACACAATGCTCCCCGATTTAATGCAATAATAGCTGGCGTGAGTCACACAAACTCAATGGGCCGCTGTACTGTTAGGCTGCGGCTGCTGCTGCCGCGGCTGCTGGCATGTGAGGCCGAGTGAAAGAGAGGGGGCATGAACATTTTCTGTCAATAAACAGAAGCTATGTGGAGACTCTAACCTAAAGCCCCCTCAACCCAGGCCTCTCGAAATACAGACATTGTTCTAGAAACCTCACATCCCATTTGTCCCGGTGTCTGAGCTGCCAATGCACTCTGACATTTTCTTGCGCTTGTTTCTATGCTGTCATCTTGCATCCGCTGATGTTTGGAAGTGAGCAGATAGCCCGCTCATCTATTCTCTTCGAGCTAGCCTGTTCGTGCTTCACTAACTTGACACTGTCAGCGAAGCATGCACATATTCATTCAACAAGAATTTGCAGAAATGCAGATCTAATGGAGACTTGGACAATGCCGAAGCAAACATAATGTCTTTTGCATCAGGAAGTATTTCATTCAAATTGTTTATTTTTTTTCCCCCCAAATACATTTCTTGACATAAGCGTGTTTTCTTTGTCATATTTTCGATCAGTCTTGTAATACCAACTGTTGATGGGCTGGATGGTATCAATTATTTATATTGTATTTCTAGATGTGAGTTATCATATTCACTTTAGTTAACTTGATCACAATTTGAGTTACACAAATGAAAAAGTGTGTGTGTGTGTGTGCAGGTGTGTGTATTCTTGGGAGGGATCCTGTGCGTGTCTTTGTGTTGTGTTTTCATGCATATAAAAGTGTTTCTATGCCTGCATGAGGCTATCTGTGAGTGTGTGCATATCTGAAAGGTCTGCATTATCAGCCCCTTGGCAACAAGCAAATTGAGAACCACAGAGTTCTGTTCTGCCTGTGCATCATCAAGACCCTGTCGCCCCGGGTTACAAGGTTGCTAGGGGATGGATGGACATGCTGGCATCACCAATGTACCAGCAAGGCATGTGCTGTTCCACATCCCTATTCCTGCTCTTTTGCTTTGGAATCCCTCTCTATCTCTGTACCTGTTCACAACTCTGAGTTGCAGGTTATTTACATTATAAATATGACTCCCAAGATTTATGTTCGATGGACAGAACACCCTCAAAATGATGACGAACTTGATTTTATGATTGTTGAAGTAATGTTTTTTTTTTCGATGTGGTTTGAGTAATGTCTAACACAGAGCTTCATGCAAAAATATTTTGCAAATTTCTTCTTTTTTTGTCAGATGAAGGAAAATTGATCCCAAACATAAATCAAAAAAACAACTTTCTTTATCCTGATAATCCACAGGCCTCATTGTGGACACTGTTTCGTGAGGGATGCTGTTCAGTCAAAAGAAAACCATTCCTTTTGAGACTGCTCTCAAGGTCTCTGGTTTATTTGGAATACGTGGAAAAGGCATTGCTGCTGTCTTTCTCAAATGTTCTCGTTCCAGCTTTTTGGCGCTTTGAGGTCCGCAAAAGCTTACCAGATCTACTGTATCTGAAAGAAGGCAGATTCCTCTATAGCCAAAGGGACCGAAATTCCTCAATTAATGTCAAATCAGTCTGAATTGATACAGGGCTCAATTTTCTGAGTTTTCATCTAAGTCTCATGCTAAACTATGAGAAGACGACATGGATCACTTGGATCACCCTCTCCTCACTGCCTCCAACCTCCTCCAGGTTCTCCTTCCCCTACCCACAGGCCAAAAATAGAGGGTGTGAATGACAGAATGAATGGTTGGATATCCTTCATATGCGGCCCTGTGACTGACAGGTGACCGGCCCAGGTTGGACAGTGTCAGCTGGAGTTGTCTCCATCAACCTCCACGGCCCTTCAGCGGTATAATGAATAAAGAATGGTGTTCTGGATTGATATCGGCAAGATTATTTGATGAGATTGATGGTGAATTCTTAATTTCTTTATGATGTTCCAACAACGATAAATTTGAAGAAGTTTCATATCAAACAGCTGTGCCTTATTTTACAATTTTCATATTGTCCGGCACCAAAAGAGGTTTTACATACTATTTTACCCATGTAAGCTATAACCCTTTACTCTGAATAGATGATAATACTACTGCTAAAATCATAATCATGATAATAATAATCTATCAAGACCTATAAGTTATCGATTGCATATTAAAATGTCTACATGCTTATTTCTCCAGGTATGATGAATATAAAATAAAGTCCAAAAAGACCAAAATGTGTATTTACAGTGATCAAGTTGTTATGGTGACGAACGTGTGTATTTGTTTGCTGATGATGTTTAAGAGACATTAAAGTTATTTAAGCATAATGGTGGTAGAAAGACTGACCAGCAGTAAGCAAAGCAAAAGAGACTGTGTGTGTGTGTGTGTGTGTGTGTGTGTGTGTGTGTGTGTGTGTGTGTGTGTGTGTGTGTGTGTGTGTGTGTGAGAGAGAGAGAGAGAATGGAAGGAGCAAGGGTTTGAGGCGCCAACAAAGAGGATATGTCTGGCAGCTGTGTCATTTTGTCGAGTAAAGGATTATGGGAGAATTACAACGAATGAGCAAGAGAACTCCCACACACACAAGTTTCCCCCTCGATCGTGCACATGTGCGTGAGTGTGACTTACTGGTATTTACAGCTGTTGGTTGAGTTTTCATTTCAATGAACTTGTGAAAAATCTGTGAACTCCTGATTTCATCAAGACATCTTAAAAAGCTCTCCAAAGAAAGGCAGTAATAATTCATTCAACAGGTTCTTTACTAATGCAATCCTTTTAGATTTTAGCTGTTATACAGCATGCAGCTGACATGAACTGTAAGTAAATCACTGGGGTCAAATAAAAGTTCCCATTTTGTAATTACCTGAGGATTATAACCTCTTTCCTCCCATGATGTATTGCATTATCTTCAAGCTGCTGTAGCAGCAGTGACACAGTCTTTAACCTCCAACACCCAGACACACAAATGTCCCCACAGATGTACAAAGCCATCCAGTTGTCTGGGATGATCAATGTGTAATGTGTTTGTGAGAACAAGGGTGCTCTTGTGTGTTGTGTATCATCTCTCTCACGCTCTAACATCACATCACAAGTTTTTTTTTGTTTTTTTTGTTTTTTTCTGACATCCGCCAATGCATGTTTCAGTGTGCCCAAGGCCGGACGGCAAAATGCATAGTCATCTTTACCGCCCTGTCACTTGGACACGCTCCTTTGGCATGATACAGCCCGTCGAGCGATAACAAGACCCGGAGAGAGTGTTTGGCCTCTGAACATCAGGAGGGATGTTAACAAGCTTTCCTCTATCCCTGGGTGTTTTTGACATACAACACACACACTTGCGCAGATTTGCAGTTGCTCAAGGGTGCTTGCATGATTTCAGAACATTAACACATGGCATTCCTGAAGAATTCCCCTGCACCTGTCAGTGCAGTATACAGTTGCTGTCATTTTTGACAGCAAACACACAAAAATAATGTTTTATCGAAGGTTGTGCAACATTTTTACTTTACAATTAATTTAAAGTGTAACACAGAGATTGTGTGGTAATTAGCTAACCAAAGATTGCTCGGCTAAATATCACCAATCTTAATCATCATAATTAGGATTTTATACAACCCCTATGTTTTGGAAACGGCATTAACATTAACAAGTGTTTTTTTTTTTTTTTTAAACAAAAGGGTGTGTTTAGTGTTGTTTTTTGTCAGTGTGGATTCCACATATAGGGATTAACTAGTCCAAAAAAAGTGATTTTGAGAATGTTTTCATTTTGGTACTCCGATGGGAGGGGGTTCAACCACAACGACTCCTCAGCCATTCTAATAGAACTAGCGCTCAAAGTGTTGAAGCTAATAACTTTGTGTCATGAGCTAAGGAGCAGTGTGTTGGGATAATGATCCTCACCGCGACTTCAGCATTACCAGCTGTTTACCATCTAAGCCTAACAAAAGATGACTGGCAATGCTAAAAGTTTCAGAGCTAGCAGAGTTCTTTGGTTCCACCGGACCTGCAGAGACCTCCGAATGTTAATATTGCCAGCGGCTTGCAGACTATGATGACATAGTTGCTGAATTGGACAAAAGTGTTTTGGACCACAATCGCTGACTGTGCATTAACAAATCAGAGGATCAGATAGAGCTCATTACCAACGTATCATATGGGCCAACAGCTTGGCACATTGATCAATTATTCAAAGGAATAGATTCCGGGGCGAATAATAAGCGCAGGGATTTTAGACTGCACCTAAAAATTCCAGGTGAAAACTCCGTATTGCCGAAGTTTCACAGTTTCAGGGTCATCCTGCATTTTCCACAAGTTTATGTGTCTTTCCCAAGAGCTTGTTGTGCTTTGGCAGTAATCCACAGTGATGTCTTTTTTAAACTTTACATTCACTCCCAAGATTTGTGTGGAAAGATCTTTGGAGATTGCTTCCAAATTCGTATCAATTTCCAGCTGTCAATGCCTGTTCTTCCTAATGGTTCCTCATTAAAATAACCCCCCCTACTCGACATAACTAACATACACACCTATCTGCTTGTTTACATGATGTCAGGCATCAACAAAGCAACAGCTGGCAGGAGAACTTGGAAGTCGCAGGGAATGTGGGAAGTTATTTAGCTGCCTATCAGTTTGCAGACTTTTTAAAACAAATGAAGTGTGGTAGTGATTACAGCGGATCAGATTACTGCAGCGATCTCAAAACTCCAAATGAGCAATTCCAACGGTTTTAAAAAAAAGTAACTGTAACTTATACACTTAGAGTTAAAATGATTAAAGGAAGATACATACATTTTAAACAATAATTGGAAATTCTCTTTCACCAATAACAGTTGACATGGACAGAACTGGAAGCCTTTATTTTCTTTTAGTCTCTAGGCATTTATTAAAAAGAAAAAAGCCTTGAAAGCCCATAAGGTCTTTTGCATTTGCGGTACTTTTACTACTTTTATATCAATAAGTTATATACTTCTTGGTGTTAATATTGGCTTGTATATATGTTATCCTTCATTCACTCATGAGGCCTTTTCGAATTTAAGTCTTTTGAGTCTGCGCGGTCACCACTGTAGTCATAACACTTTCGATCCAATTGAGAGCTTTTTCACTTCCAACTAAAAAATATCTCAATATGTTTTCTTTAATTTTTTACAATACTTTAACCTCAGACCAAAGTCATCCTTCTATTTTTACTGCTAAGATCACTATGTTAGTTAGTTGTCCATCAGCAGAACAATCACGGTGATGGCTACATGCCAGAGCAAGGCTAAGCTAAATGAAAACAACTCGGGGAAGCCAAAACACAGGAAATTAGCTCATGTTTACTTTCACTTGTCTGGACTGGTTCCGTCTAATTAATTTTAAGCGTCCCTCCTGTGGGGTCCTGAATTCACGACCCTAGGTCTCAAGGTATTGTGTTTTATTTTTTGCGCTATTTGCAATGAGGCAGCATTTGACCCATTTGTGGCCCCCCAGGACACTTTGTGCTGTGGCGTTAGCGCCGCTGTAATCCCCCAGCGACCCAGAAAGTCATTTCTGGAGCAGGTGGTTATATGGGCCATAAGCCTAATAACACAACAATGGCGTCATATGGCTGAGAAAGTGGCGAAGCCAGCAGGGGTTTGGAATATCTCTCTGAATTATTAAAAGCACCATGTCAGGGTCACGCCATTGAATGCTTCATGCCCCCCTCCAAAAATTTGAGCAGTGTTGTGAGTACATTTGGAAAAAACTTGCGTCTTAACATGGCAGCATCTTATGAGCCGGCAGTGAATTGCAGTGAGTGCATCCAAGGAGGGATGATAACTATAGCAGTTTCCACCTTTTTTCCCCCATCAAATCAGTTTCAGCTTCAGCTGTGAAGATTTACTAGTATTTCAATAAATCCAGATGTTTATTCTCACTCCTAATTCTGAAGGACTTTGTATACAGGATGTACTAAAAAGCTTTCCAGAATGCAGCAGGATTCCTGAAGTCTCTCCAGGGGCTGTTTTGAGGGAAGCGCAGTGACAGGGATGTTAAATCAAGAGGACAATCCCAGAAAACTACTCCGTTCTCTGGGGTACCTTTTTTTTCCAGATGAGGCCCTAATCCCAAGAACTCTGATGAGGCCATGTGTACGTGTGTGTGTGTGTGTGTGTGTGTGGTGCGTGCGTGCGTGCGTGCGTGCGTGCGTGCGTGCGTGCGTGCGTGCGTGCGTGCATCTGACTGTGACCTGCTTACATTCCAATGATTCCTCTTGGGATTCCCATTCTCTATCCACTGTTGCCTAGCTCATTTGCCTGGGAAGGTGTATGTTTATGAGTGTGTGTGTGTGTGTGTGCGTGTGTGTGTGTTAGTGTGTGTGTGTGTGTGTGTGTGTGTGTGTGTGTGTGTGTGTGTGTGTGTGTGTGTGTGTGCGCGTGCGCGTGTGTGTGTGTGTTTAGGATATTTTTAGACTTCTCTCTGGTATACGCTTGGCAGCCGGCCCCAAACCGACACTTAACCGCCATCAAACTTCCATAACTCCAGCACAAAACAAACACACACACACAAAAACACACACATTCAGACACTCTCTGGAGATGAATTTAAATGTGATCCCTTGGCAGATTAGATGACAGGCTCCTGTTGTTTTTCCTCGGTGTGTGTTTTGGAAAAGTATACAATCTGGTCTCCTTACTCGTCTTAGTCGCCTTATTGAGATTTCAAAGAAATCTTCCACAGGGCTTTGTCGTGAGGCGATTACATGTGACATTTTTTGTATCCAAGCAGCTTAGGGCAAAATCTGCAGCCCCTTCTCCGCTTGTTAATTCCTCTTTAACTGATGATTTTGCTTTGCACATTGTTGTGACAACCCACAGACTGGATGAGTGCATCTTCTAAATATAATGAGGTGCTTACCTAATAAAGATGTGGAGGCCAAAACAGACTTTATTATAAGAGAATTAGGTGCTGGTGCTGGTGAGACCTCTGAAACATTCATAATTGGGGCTCCTTATTCGGAAAGCGAAAAAGGCAGTTCTCCGTGATGTTGGGAGATATATTGGTAAAGGTTTTTATTCATTTATTCATTTTAAAAATGTTCGCTGCAGTATCTTTTCAAGCCATTCAAGCCATAAAGTCAGAGTTAGCTCAGAGGAGCCCTAAGCTAAAGGCGGAGAAATTTCCTAATCGAAACATTGAAAAAATTCATATCGTTGTTATTTTACAACTGATTCAGAAAAAAATCATGTCCTCACCCCATTACTTACACACTTACATAGTTTTTTTCAGTGTTTCATGTCCAGCTCTACTGAATAAAACTGTTTAATGCATCGCCCCAGGACTTTTGCGGAAATTTCACGCTGGAATTTTTAAAGACTGGTGATTCATTGGCTCATAAAAAATGTTGCCACTCTTTGATCTGGTTAATAGAGAAAAAGACCTAATGACGGAAAGTTTGCAATATGTGGGAAAAGTAGGAAATAGTTTGAGGATCACTGGCTTTATGAGGCAAAATTGGTCAATTAGATAATCAGGAAAGGACCAATCGTGAGTTTTTTGTAAAGTTAAAAGGTTTTTAAGAAAAAAAAGATCGCCGTAATGTTGTTTGAAGTGACACAGGTGTTTGTTTACAGTGGATTTTATTTGTTAGAAAAAGATCTACTCCTCAATATTCATCTGTTCTCAACCACCTATCCCGCACACGGAGTTGCAGGGAAGATCAATCACCAGCTGACCCTGGGTGAAAGACAGGGTTCAGCCGTATTGATCACATGGCCACATATAGAGACATCCAACCATTTACTCTCTCACACCTTCAGACAATGTGCTCCCCAGTAACTTTTGGAAGAGGCTGGAGAACCAAGAGAGAACCAATTCAGGCAGAGGGAGAGCGCGGCGACTTCACTGTACTCCGCCACCGTCGACCCCTTCTCTTGACATCTGTTTGAAGGAACCTCCTCCTACAAACATCATCTCTGCTCCAGGAACCGAGCAATAATTGATTTGTGTCTCTAATAGACACTCAGGAAGTTCTTAGTGGATCAAGTCATAAAGGCAAGTCTTTATCGCCATAATATAATGTCAAACGTTGCATTACACCCTTCACCCTGGGTAGTTTTAAGAGGAAGAATTACTGTCAGCAGCACTTGAGGGGTCATAGTAGACTGTGTGAGTGTGTGTATGTGTGTGTGAGTGTGTGTGTGTACTGTCTGTATACGTTAAGTGTCCAGCTCTTTGGTAATGGTCTATTATGAGTTTGCGGTCATGGGTGTTGAGAGGTACGCTATAATATAATGGCTCTTGATTTCGAGGGGCACTCTCAAACTGCGTGTGGTGTGTTGGGGGTTCGGTAAATGATGATGATAAAATTTACAATAAATTAAGGAGAGGGGAAACTGATATGGTAAAATTACGCGTGTTTCTGATCTATGTTGTTTATTTTTAGATACACAAAAAAATCAGACCAGCACTACTCGATTTATCTTAATTTTGACCCTTCGGAATCAACTCAAAGGTTTATCTTAGCCCCCCAAAATTGCTATTTTCATCATTTGTTATTGTACTATTTGTCATTGTCAGCATGCTCAGACCATAACAATTTTATCTCCTGGCTCTGCATTTTTTGTTCCACCAGAGGTTCACAAGGCAAATAATAATTCAGTATGCTGTAGATGCAGAACTGAGACTAAAAACAGCAAATCCTGAGTTTAGAAAGTAGGGACGACCGAATCCTGCTTGCCATATCACCTAAAATATCAAGGAACTGTCGATTGTTCAGTTAAGGCATCTTATCAATTCCCTGGAAGGGGAAATTATCTCTGTCAGGAAGCACCAGTATTTTGGTTCTTGAGACTAGCCATTAAAAGTTTCTGCTTCGAATGTAACTAGCATTGCCCCCCCCCCCACCCCCCCTCCCTCCCCCCCCCCCCTC
>CAAKHD010000602.1:16342-40365 GCA_901007705.1 Fistularia tabacaria
AAAGTTTCTGCTTCAAATGTAACTAGCATTGCCCCCCCCCCCCTCCCTCCCCTGGCAAGTCGTAACTCGACTGCAGTGTGGGACTTTTCTCGGTTCTGTTCTGATCCAGGCCATACCTTGATCGGTGCTTAGATGGTCTGGACCACAGCATCAGAGCTCTTTGGTGATATAAAATTGGTCATCAATATTCATATATTCAGACGCTTCATTCGTTTTGTACAAACTTTCTTGCCCCTCTACAGAAGGAATGATATCAGTGAGTGTCACCCGTCTGCATCCGTTTTCGCATCTCACATCTTGCCACATTTTATTCACCCTCTGCATTGAAATAGATTTTGCCGCCGGCCCCCTTGAAAGTGTCACAGTGTGAAGGTGTCCCAGTGCGCAGACAGAGGCAAAAGCAACTCAGGGTTATAATGTATTTTTTCACTTTGTTCACTCAAACCCCTGTCTCTCTCTGGGTTTTGCTGTCTGTCGCCTGCTAATTGGT
This sequence comes from Fistularia tabacaria, assembly GCA_901007705.1. Lineage (NCBI taxonomy): Eukaryota > Metazoa > Chordata > Actinopteri > Syngnathiformes > Fistulariidae > Fistularia > Fistularia tabacaria. Next base: position 16,833 of record CAAKHD010000602.1, read on the forward strand.
TCATCTCTGTTTGGGCATCTCCTGCATGTCCATTTGAGTCTTTCCATCTGATTTGGATTTAAATTCCCTATAGTGAGTGTGTGTGTGTGTTCATGTGTATGTGTGCGTGCATGTCAGAATAACTGTGTATGTTTGTGTGACTGACAGCAGATTTTACGCCACCAGCAGGCATTCTGTCACTAGGTTCATTTGGTTTTCAGCTCTCCCCGGGGACGTGCTGAGCAGCCCCCATTAACTGATTTGAGAGGAGCCGCAGCAGCCGCCACCACTTTGTAAATACATGCGGAATCTATTTATTATACATGATTTAACTCTAGTTTATGTAACCCTTGCAAATGGCGAGCATTTTGTCCAGAGATAATGTGAAACCGTGATAATGTGATTTTTTTTTTTTTTTTTTTTTTGCATTAAGTTGTGGTTCTGCAGAAAATAATAATGGCTCCGCTGTCATTTCTGAATAACAGGTGACAATGATGGGAAGTCACAGGTCAAGCAAACTGGAATCAAATGTGCAAATTTGTTGTTAGGTTTGATTTTTACCTCCTGACCTGGAGAGCCTCTTCTTTTTTTGAATCCACTCTCTACTTATCACCATGAAATACGGAATGAGCTCCGTGTTGTGAAATGAGAAATCAAATGGAATTGTGAAAAGGTGGAGGCATATGCCTGCCTCTGCAATCTCCCGGAGTCACTCAGGCGTGCCCTGGATGGATTTAACCAGAGATCTGAAGATTGCCGTCTGGAGATTCCCGTCTCTTTCAGCATCCCCACCCACCCCCCACCCCCACACACACAACCTCTTAAAGAGCTTGTGTGTTTGTCGGCGTCCAGCCGTCCGACCCCAACCCCCAGAGCTGCTGTTTCTGATTGTAGATGTGCCCTTTGACGTTCCGCAGGGTTCCATATTTTAACATATCTTTATGGGAAAGCAGACGCGCTGAATATGCACAGAGGGAGAGGTTAAGGGCAGGAAAATGAAGGTTGGATGAGGCAGGATTCGGGCTACATTTAGCACCGTCTGCTCGGCGCGTCTCGGAGGTCTTTACAGTGTTGTTACATGTTGCACTCCTTCATTCATTGCTTAATTAACTCAAGGACACATTGTCATTGTCTTTGGGGAATCAAACCACTTCCTTTGGATTACTGCAAGGCCACTATACCTCCTGAGCCAGATCACGAGTCTGGATAAAGGGAGGAAAAGCGAGCAGAGATATAGAAGTGGTGCAAATAAAGGAGAAGGAAGAGTGCAGGGTGATGTTTGGTCATCGCCAGGGGACCTGTGTCTAAGAAAGAAAAAAAAAGTGTTTCATTTAAAGGCCAAATCAGCGAGCCGCAGCCATGGAGGTATAAAGAATAGCGTGTATAATGTCCGAGGTGGGGATCCATTAATTTCAGTGAAAGCCGCTCACTGGTGCACGAAGCGAAAAATCACTTGACTTCGAGATATAATGCGACCCGTAGAGGAAGTGCACTCAGCTAACTTAAAATGGGGATAAAATAATTTAATCTTTCAGCTCTTATGGTCTTAGTGGTCGTGATGCTCGAAAACATTTATCCACCGTTTAACAGCAGACTCTTTCTCAACGTAAGGCTGCGTGTAATGTGTTTTTTGGCTGCGGTTCATCACATGCTGGGTGCCATGCTACATCCACCGCTTTGTAAAACTGGCCTCAGTGATCCTCACACCTCCTGCATTTATTTTCTTTTTTAATCAGAAATCCATGGCCGGAGCTCCCTTCATTTTCACCATCTTTTTCCATCCTCCCCACTTTAACCTCCCTTCAAAGATGCACACACGCCCATTAGTGCACTGTTCTCATCCTTAAGCACAACCTTAATGTATTATGGTCTGACATTACAGTAGGTTGGAAAGGGTGCGACCCCCTGCCACTTGCCCCGTCTGGGCCGTCTAATAAAGCCACCCCTGCTGTGGTCAGAGGCTTGTGAAGACTTACCACATTTCCATTTCAGTTCCTCCTCACTCACACAGGCAGACCCACACCGCTATTAGTCTCCCCCTCTTGCCCTGTGCCTTTTGTCCAAACGGCTAGCGTGGCGATAAATGAAGAATGGCGTGGCAGCTTCTAAGATCCGCCGCAATCAAAAGCTCAGAGGTGACGCTGTAAAACCTGAAAGAGGCAGAAACCAAGTTGATGCATATTCGACGGCGAAACTGTGCACATGCATCCATGTGAGAACGAGATTGTGCTTCTCCAGGCATCTGTTGCATCTTATTAGCAGCTTTGTGAATGAATTACCTGAATGGATTTGTCTGCCTCACTCCTGTATATAAACATGTGTACACACACACACACACACACGCACACACACACACACACGCACACACACACAAACACACACACACACACGCACACACACAATTCCATCCACCCTGATAATCCCTTTATCTTGGCAGCTTTTCAACACACAAAGGTCGATGCCACTGAATAATGATGCGGTCGTATCCGCTTCCCCATTCTAATGCTATCTAACACTCACCCTGTAATGATAATCTTCAACTCAAGGTGACGATGATGGAGACATTTGATGCATTCCTTCTTTCATTCATTACTGAATCTGCTATTGTTGAATCCCATTCCAGATTCAAAGTGTTTATTGTCACATGTAGTGTAGAAATGTGTTTTCCTGTAGAGTGAAATTCCTACTTTGCTGTCCGCAGTGCATTAGGTATGTATGTATTGAAAAGAAATAATGATAGTAAACATTGTTATAAATATATGAACAATTATGGCAGTGCAAGAAGACATTTGAGTGCAGAAAAAAAGGGCAATCGCGCACTGTAGAAAAAGTTGTCCTTTGAGTGGAGGAGTCCGCTCTATTCGGGGAAAAAAAAAGCCAACATCCAACTGCGGGGCGAGCAAAACACGTCTGCCACGGAGGGCGCCATGTTTGAGACAATGGAGATGTGTGTAAACCTGTTGACGTGTCTTGAGTGCCGGTGGTTTGTTTCCAGAGTTTTCTAAGAGCCGATGCGGGTGATTTTTATCTTTAGACTGCAGGAGTTAAAATAATGTTGCAATACACAGATATTCACTCAAACACACACACACACACACACACACACAGAAATGGCATGCTCATTCATGGACAGATACTCTTTGTTTGTCCATTCACTTTGCAGCCCAGTCCATGCTCCTCCTCCTCAGATGCCGAGTTCAACAGTTCACCCCCCCCTTAAAAAAAAAAACCCTCCTTTGGTGCTCTCTGAGAAGGTCACTTACAATGCAAGTGACAATCTCTGAAATCATTACAACAATCCATCTTTTTTTTTTTTCACGCTCCATGCTTCCATTTACATATTTGAATGAAACGCCTGGTTGGTTTGTTTAATCACAGAAAATTGCTCTGCAGCACAATTACGGAGCTTTGCTTTGTTTTAGCATTTTATTATTAGCGCGTTGACATCGATGGCACGGAGCTAATCAGTCTGAGACAGTGACAGAATGCATTTCAGCCCTGAGGAGGAGGGGTCGGCCAGGGGTACAAAAGTGCTTTGTCAGGAAGTGCGGCATAAAAAACACATCCACTCATTACATTTAGATTTGATAGATATTTGCTTGCCAAGCAGCAAAATTCATTGCGTGGGGAATTTCTAATTGTACCATGTCATTTTTCTGTGGAAGTCGAAGGCAGTTTAAATACACTTCTCCTTTGAAGATCTTATGAGGTAGAGTTTAAATTGAGGGCTTTCTCGTGTAAGATCCTAATAAATGATCTCAAAAGGAACGTGGGAAGGAGAAAAGGTGAGCTGAAATTGAAGACTTAAGTCGAGTGTGGTCTCCCCTTAAATTGTTTGTGCTAAACTCAGCCACAGAATCCAGCTTTAATGACTTAAATGCAAAGCAGGGTGCTGAAGAGCTGGCATGTCAGATAACTCTGTCAATGAAGCTGGGGAGGAGGAGGTAAATGCCTGCTAGCGCTGCAAACCGATAAGAAAAGGGGCACAGTTCGCTAAAATGCTATGTTTTAGAGCAAGTAAAGCACTAATCTTGTTTTTATAAGCATTGAAAAATTTGCAGGACAAGCAACAAGAAGTTACTGCCTCTCAGGTCATCTTTGGGAGATATAGTAATTTCCGGTTGAGTTTTATTTCTGTTTGAGTGTGTGTGTGTGTGTGTGTGTGTGTGTGTGTGTGTGTGTGTGTGTGTGTGTGTGTGTGGGTGTGTGTGTGTGTGTGTCAGGCAACTGCAGGCCACTTAAGAGCTTACAGTCATCAGTGTCCTCGAAGGCTGTGCAGAGGAAGACAGGAAATGTTTCTTTCCCACGGGAGTGTGTGACATTTACTTGGGGCAAATTGTTGTGGAACACGCACGGCTGCGCAAATCTTGCCCACGCATGCACAGTCTCTGTGGACGAGCTGGTCTGCGGGGTCAGGAATAAAAGAACAAAAAAAAACCCAGAGGAAAAGCGAGCTTTGTCATTTACAGTGAAGACGCACGACACATGTTGCTGTTTCTGTTGCTCTGCAGCTGGGACAGATTCAAGGACGGAGGATATGAGAGTGAAATTCTTGAAACCAGAGCTGCCGGTTAACCACGAGGCCACCCTGATGTCCTGCAACATTTGGTAAAATGTTGTGGCGAAAGACTTATCAAGAAGTAGTCGCATGCAAATATTGTGTCGCATCCTAGAGAGCCAGGATGAATGGAAGTGGGGGTTAGCAGACATATGCATGACAAAGTTTCACAACTGGTTTCCATATGCCACGTTGCTTTTTCAACTCTGGATGTCTTGAATCAGGAAAAATCCCAAGGGAGAGAATCGTTTATATGCTTGGAGAAAAGGCTTCATATTTTGTTTAAACTGTACATTCCCCAGTGGGAGATCGATGCACTCCTTGCATTTATCTGGAACAGGGGAGATAGATGAGGATATATGACGCTAATAATCTGTAATATGAGAGAGGAAGAAAACAGGGAGTCGGGATACATTATGCAGTTTCAATTTCACCATTTAGAGAAGACAGATCAATTTGTCAAGCAAAATCCATTAACCTGTAAGATGGGCGGAGTTGCCATGGCAACACAGATTATGTCGCTTGTTTCTTGCTAGTTATGATGGCAACTAATTCAACACATGTATATTGAGGCTTTCCTATTCATGTATGCATGAATAATTGTGTTTAGGGTCTCAGAAGGGGCACTGCAGCCTGTAGGGAGTTGTATTTCATCAACCCTCCCCGGGGGGCGGCTGTCTTTATGACTTTTCGTCTTTTCTGCCTGTTTATTTCTCACAAGAGCTTTTCTCCTAATAGTGTGGTCCCGTAGTGTTGCTCATTTCCTCTCTTCCCCACCTGTGTTATGTCATGGAGATTGTGTACATCTCCATTTCTCCTCTCTTCTCCCTTTATCTCCCTCTCTTCATTTTCTACCCTCTTCATCTTGGCTGCAGTCCCCTTTCGTTCCTTTCCCATCCCCCATTTCTCCCACCCCCTACATCCAAATGGCCCTCCGGTCAGGACACAAGATGGTCAGCAGAGTGTGTATCATGCGCATGCCTGTTGTTTGTCTACATTCGCAGAGTACCCTACGGAGGTCTGCAAACAGGCGGCTATAATTTTTGCAACCATGGTAAAATTCATAGCAAATGAAATGCAAAAGAAATTGTTTATAATTTACGCAACTCTGTGATTGCATACAATAAGTCAGAAATGCAGATACGGAGCCTCAGCCCATGTACATCAGCCAGAACAGGAAAAACACGTAACCTCGTGACTGTGGGTGCTGGATGGACCGGCTGGAGTATTTTTGTAACTGCTGATATCATGAGATTTCCTCTAGGGTTTTTCTGAGGATGTTGTAGGATCCCAGAAACATCCAGCAGGTCTGCAGATGGATGTGACAGAAAGGCTGCCGCGACTCCGATAACAACCCTGTAACCTTTTGTAGTGCGAAGAAAACTACCTCCAAAAGCAAGTCACAACTCAAGGGACACAGACTGCCCAATCCATTTTGGACTTTTGGTGCTGCTATCTCGAAATCTTCGAGAAATAAATCACTGGCAGTCGTTATCAATATTCCAAATTAAATGTTTCGCATTTAATATCCTGACATTGAATTTTAGAATCCTGACTTTACAACCCACAATCAATCAGGTGTAATTAGTGTTCGTCTGGATGCCTGCTGGAAAAGCATACATGACAAACTGACTGTAAATTATGCAAATTATAATTATCGATCTGTGAAGATTTCATACTAGTTGACTCCCGCCACTGCCCCCCCCCCCCTCCTCTGTGAAAGTCCAGCACCAGCTGATTGGTTGGAAATTGGTTTTGGTGATTTATTATTCGGGATGAAGAACTGTTCAATATCCTTCCAGGTTCTGTTTCTGATTGACACAAAGCTGAGGCAGAGTTGGCAGAGGCCGGAGCGCGGGGAGACGATTGAGAAGCTTCGACTGGACTGATTTCTCTCATTTTCGACAGTTCCACAGATGGTAGCATAACAAACTGGCACTGGAGGCAAATACCCGTGAACCAAATATGGCGAGTGGTGGAGATACGAGATGTTACTACTCCTTATTGATCTCATTTCTTAAAACCAGCCGATGGTAATGAGTTTATTTGACCTTTGTGTTTCCCCAAGTTGGGCCAAGATTTGAATCCTGTGGACCCTTCGGGAAGGTCGGGAGACTCAGAGCGTCCAAGTGCTGCTTACAGACATGGAGACACTTCATCATCAGTCAGGTGTTCATTTGCACTTATGGTGTGCATATGCAGAAATCCATGCAGTGGTCATTGTCCTCACTCGTGACTGTACCCTCACCCTCTCATCCTGGAGATGTGTAGCAGGACAGTGGGTGGAATTAGAAGTTTCATGCTAAATCTGTTGGGGGAAAAAAAACAACAACCCCACTGAGTGCTTAAATGATTCTATGTTGGAGCACAGAAGTTACAGATAGATTGGATCAAACTGATTTTAGATACTAGAACATGGATACAGTATATTTTAAGAAAAATGCACAGTGCATGTCCACAGCTTTCAGTGACATTTGACACCATACCAGAATCGTTTTCCATCACCCCAAAAAATGCACGGAATGGTCTAACGCTGATGCAAAAAAAAAAGAAAATAAAAATTTTCTTATCTGGAGAATCCTCACGTTCTCCCTCCTTGCTTAGTTCCCGGCAGAACCTCGCTGCCAGGCTGCCCTGAAGACATTTGATACATTTTCACCACTAAAACTGGGAGATTTATTATTGCAGCGCTGCCCTCGGCTCTGAGAAGCTTCCTGGGGCTCAGTTCTCAGCAGCCACCCAGCTGTAAACCCTCACCGTCAAAATGCACCGGTGCTTTTTCTGCAAAGAGAAGAAGCTAACGGACGCACACGCACTCGCACTCGCACTCGCACTCACACGTGGCACAGCCTGCGGTGTCAGGTTGGCCCTCAATGTTTAGAGCGGAGGGGCTCAGGTTGGATTCCTGGCTGTCGGGCGAGGGGCTCTTGCTGAGGATTGTGTTTGGTCTCTGGCCTGTGCGGACGTGTGTGTTTGTGTGTATACAGCTGGTTGAAGGGAGAATTTGGACTCCTGCCTTTAATTCCCCAAATGCATTCCTTTTCAAATGGCTTTTCCAGTCGGTTATTTTCTATGGCAAGGAAAAGAAGACAGCCACACTTATTGTGTCTCTTCCAAGCCTTCTGTTTTCTTTCATCAAAGCCTGAAAGCGCGAGGAGTGAAGGAGTGACCACGCTGAGAGAATACAGTTGTGGTCCTTGGCTCCCTGTCGCGTATCACATGGTGTTTCTGTGTGGAGTTTCCACGGTGAAAAAACACAGGGTTTCTTTTGTGTGTGTGTGTGTGGCGCGTTCATCGAGAACGAAGTGAGTCTTCACAGGGGGAAATGGATGTTTTACATATTTCCCTCTCAGGAGGGAGCGATAGTATTTCAGAAATGTTATCCAGAGATGGCGCTTTTATCGCACTTTATCTTCATTCCAGCTTGAGAGGAGATTGCGTAACATCTGTCACAGAATGCTGGGAGAGATACACAAGAGGTAGCGATTAAATGCTATGCGTGCATATTTATACTACTTGAACATTATTAACATGATGTCTGACATTTTGATGTAATCACTTCTCACTTGGACTAATAGATGCTCACTAATCATAAAGTTTTACAAACTTTTAAGAGTCAGTAAAACTGTGCATGATTGTCAAATTGATTGCACCAATATTTCATCGCTTGTAGTTGCAGATGCTGCTGCTGCTACTGTAAATCAACACAGTTGTTAAAATAACCCTGGATTTTATTTACTTTTATCATTAATTCCAACCGGCACAAGTCTTGGATGTTTTCAGATTTGGTCTTAATTTCATGCGCTTTCTCAGTAAAGCTTTCAAATACTCTTTAAATATTCATTACCGTTATACGAAAGACCAGTTCTCAGAACTGAAGGCATGGAGTGCAGCAGAGGATTCGCGATGCAGGTTCATTACGAAGTGATGCAAGGAGGAAGCCGAATCTGCAGGTAGCAACAGAGCCAAGGCGTCGTGTGTGAAGTTGGCGTGTGCAGCGCGATGAGCTGGTTTGATCAGCTGATCGTCAGCTGTTACCACAGGGATGCGAGCTGAGCTGACGGTGGGAGCTGCTCAGACTAACGTGAACAAATTAACATTGAGAATTCATTTTTTTCCCGTTGTAAACAGCACATGATAAACTAATCCTACCTCACAGATGCTCACACAAGGTCAAAGCTTTTTTTTTTGGAGCTTTTTCATCCGCACACTATTTGTGCGCAGATGGATGGTTGCTGTGTATTTATTCCAATCTCGGTACTCTTTGCAATGTTAGTTTCAGTTTTGCAGTGGAAATATGGGCACACCAAACAGTGGTCATTTTTGTTGAAGTCAGCACGTCTGATTTTGTACCACCATTGTCATCACTCAGCCCAACAGCTACATCCACTCACACACCACCTGCAGCTTTATCATCATCTGTGAGTTGCATTCAGAAGATTTTTATTTTTTATATTTTTTTACCCTCCACCACAATAAATAGCACTGATGGGTAGAAGGGAATGTTGCCATGGCGACACTGTGCCGTGGCAGCCGGTAATTATTCTGGTTTAAGTGCCATCAGAGACACACACGGGCTGGCACGCAGTGTAAGACAGTAGCACCTGGATGCAAGTCGCCTCTCAGACGGGGGAAACTGTCTGGAGTGACGAGATTTACAACTAAAGGCAGACTCCGTGCAGAATCTGGTAGCGAAGGTCAAAATCCAAGATCTTAAATGTGTGTGTTTTGATATCAATTCAGATTCAGGGCATGGGAGTCTCAAACACATGCTGACACACACTGCTTTGCTGGGCTTGCGGATGTATTTGTGTCTTAATGAAGGGGAGATTATGAGTTACATGATGCGATTCAGGGATGATGTCATCTGGTTATTATCCTCTCAGTTACACCGGAAGACTGGTCAATAAAGTTAATCAAGGATGATAATCATTGGACATGGCTGGATGTGTTTGTGTGTGCGCGTGTGTGTGTGTGTGTGTGTGTGTGTGTGTGTGTGTGTGTGTGTGTGTGTGTGTGCGTGTTGTTATCTTAGATCATGTGAAAGCAATAGATAATTGATCAGATACTTTTTAATGACTTTAGAGGTAATGCACTTGTGTCTTTCAGTGGTGACTGAATGTATCGCACCTATTTCAGTTAATATTTGATATTTATCAATATATTCCATCACATTTATGTGTGCATTATCTGTATCCGAGTACTTACGTCAGCCTGAGAGGTTGCAGCTTATTGTCTAGTATGAATTTGCAAGTCTTAAATCTGCGCAAACATACTCCTGGCTTTTTCCAGCTAACCCACCCCACATCTGTTCACACACTCACACAACTGCACACAATCACACACGTAAACACATACCCTCCTGCCAAGGATAATACTCGGCTCAGTGTGTTACCTTCACCAAGCAATAATTCCCCCTTCTCCCTTTTTATCTGCTCTCTTCCAGGCGAAGCCAACCTGACTAATCATCCAAAGTGTCAAGGTGAGACTGTGTTTCCACCATTTAAAACTGCAACAAACACACAGCTAGCCTTAGGAAAAAAACAAAACAAAAAAAAACTCAACGGTGTTCTTTCGAAGAATTCTAATGGGGCGCCCGCGGCTGAGACGGAGAGAAGCTAAACAGGCCCCTATCGTCCTGACTCACATCGACGTCGAGACACATTGAAGAGTCCCCCCACCCCCCTGTCACGCATTGTCTTTCCACACCAGAGATAAGACTGAATCATATTTTTGCCGCTGTGTGCCGATCGCCAGGTCAGCAGTTGTCTTGTTTTCTAATTGAAAGGAGAAGGGAGCTCTAAAGAGAGAAAGGAAAGAAAGCACAACTGACTTCTGTTTTTTTGGTTTTTTCTTTTTTTTTTTTTGTAGTCGCTTGATGTCTTTGCTTGTCACTCACTCTGTCTCCTCTCTGCGCTCATCTCTTTATTCTCCTGCCGTAAACACTGCAGTGCATTCACGCAGTCCAACCCAGCTCTCCATGTTTATTTGTCAGAGGAGTTTTTTGGAAGCTCGGAGAGTACCTTTTTAAGCTTGTCCCTGCCGAGGCTCCCAAAAATCCCCGACTCACCTCACGCCACGATAAATCGCCGGCGATAGCATCAGGGGTTCCATCAGTCCCGCGAAAATCAACTTTGGTTGTTAGACAGAGACGTGATGAGGGTGCTTATGCTGTGCGCAGAGCCCAGACACCAGTTGTGGCGTCTCCACTGTGAGGGTCCACTGCAGCAGACTGAGATCACTGACTGCACTGCAGTCTGACTCTGCGCTTGGCTGCCATCTGCTGGTTATGGGTGGTAGTTGCACGCAAAATCCTTTGCATTAAGATCCTTCTGAGGGATCATGAGCACACGTTTATTTTGAGTCAGTGCCACATAAATTCACGACTGAAGAGTACAGTATTTAAAATGAGCTTCTAACCGCAATTTCCTGTATCATTTTACTCTAAATTTGTATTATTTTTCCACTTAAATTTATCTCAAGTGAATGGTGGAGGTAGACACTACATTAGACGCAGATTTGGTTTCTCGCTCTTTTGAGATTTGAATGCAGAAAATAGACAAATACAAGACATGGTAAGAAAGAGAATATACTACATTGACGGGTTAAACGCAAGTGTCACAAACTTAAACATCTAAATCTTGGACCAAAAAGTACTGTCTCTTGACCAGAGACGGATCAGAATTCATTGCTTAGTGGGGGGAAAAAAGTAATTGACCCCAATGATATATTTCTCTCCCTCAGAATGAAATGAATTCAACCGGTTTATTGTCCTTCGTAGGCCACCGAGGTGAATCGGATCTGCCGCTTTTCATTTCACACGATGCAGCCCGGTGTGGTGACTCCACAGGTCCACATTGTCTGGGGGTTCAGGAGCCACTCCTCTCATTAATTGCTATCTTCCATCTCTGACCTTTCGGGCGGCTAAGGGAAGGCCGTTGTGATCATGGAGAAAAAAAAAACTAATGACCGTATTCAGCAGCCCATTGAACCGAATGAAATGAGTATAACCCCCCGGCAAGATGAGGAACAGCTTATTTCCAGCTCTTGCTGATTTTACAGTCAGATCTCTGTTGATTTAAGACGATAGTTCTTCAGATTTTCAGGTCTCTTTGTTGATGTTTTGATGGTGTTTGATTGTTATTATTAAGATAAAAATAGAATTCTGACTGTTAGCTGGTGGTCTTGTATTCCAAAGTATTATGGAGTTCATTTCTTTTGAAATGGGATGCACAGCGCACGCTCCTGGGGTGAAGCTGCTGTTCTGCGACTCTTTTGCAGCTCAGCTCTGGTTTGCTCAGTTAAGCTGACTGTGTCCTTCAGTAAACTGTGTTTATCCTCAATCAACAATAATCACTGTGGGTCCAGTGGAAACACAAAGATTCTTCCACCACATATTTAATCTCAAGAGTGATGTCATATTCGATAGGGTCGAAACACAAGCTCGGTCAGCTAAAACCTGTTTGTGTCCTTTCATTAGAAATATATCGATTTTTTATTATTATTTTTTTTCATTTTAATGTAATTTGCATTGACATGTCTTATCTTTGCCTTCACATATCCTCAGGCGCTGCATGTCCCATGTGCTCTCCTGCCACAGTGTGATGCGTCATGGCTCCGGTGCTGCGCGGAGTGTGGTGGGGGCCAGAGGCGGGGGTCATAGGGTCTGGGGCCGCAGCTGTTAGTGGGGTGGCATCGTGGCTGGGCAGTGGGCAGCTTGTCCTGGTTGTCACCCTCAGCACACTCACTGCTCTGGTGCTGGTTTCTATGCTGCTGCTGCTGTGCGCTAGCTGCCAGGGGTAAGTGCTCTCACACACCACGCACGCACGCACGCACGCACGCACGCACGCACGCATGCACGCACACATACACACACACACACGCACACACACACACGCACACACAGAGTTTACAAACTGTGCTGCACCTGGCTGGTGCATTTAATCACGTTTCTCAAAGATGTTCACGAATCGCAAAATGATTTAGAGGGAATTCACTTTAAATAGAATACAGGCTGTGTGTTGTTGTGATGGAAAATAAATACCTGAGGGGACATTCTTAGCAACTTTAATTATAGGAGCAACAACAGCAAGGAAATGAGTAATATTAGAGAGTCCTTTCAAAGTAAAAAGCAGACTCAACTCTGCTTATGTATATTTCAGGTCTGCCTATGCATTTTATGGTAGATATACTGGTCTGTATTGATAGTATCACTCCCAGATCTGTGTTTCACCTGAATCTGACCTACTTACTATATATAAAATTTCACTCAACAGTTTTTATTTGCCTTCTATTCATTTTTATTTTTTATTTTTTTTCCAGGATAGTAGCAAACAGAGGATAAAACAAATGAATATATACATGCAGTTTTAGACGTCAGAGCAGTGGAGTGATTTGAAAAATACTTGGTAAAATAAAGGAACATATTTAAATAAAACACAACTTAAAAAAAAAAACAAGTGTTTCCATCAATGCGGACATCACTTGTGTGTCACTCGCTTAAATCACCACATTGCAGCCACAGCTGCTAACTGGCAGATTTGTTAGAAGAGCCAAATGCTGTTGGAATAAAGGACCTTCTGGATGGACTTGTTGTCTCATTTGAAATTCAGCATGAGGGAGAACAATGCGGGGCTAACACTCTAGTATTTAACCTCTCTCGGGAGAGAGCTGTTTTCTGAAGGGTTGATGACACAGATTACAATATCAGTGCTTCTTCTGTGATTATTTTTCATTTCCATTTCCCTCATCTCCATCCATTCCTTTTCTTTTCCAGGCAGAAGAAAGCAGTTAATGGCCATCCGACAGGAGACCATGTGGACCTCATGAACGGAGTGAGTTGCACTTGAGATTTTTTTCTTTCTTCCCCTCCTTTTCTAGAGGCAGAACCCATATGATGGAGCAGTGACTGAGTGAATTGCAAATTGAAAGTGGCTCCTGTCTCCAGGGAAGGCTTTGATGAAAATGTTGCCACTGAACATATGAAATTGTGATAAGGTTTCACTGCTGAGACACACATTGACATCGGTGCACTGGTGGCCGTGTTGCAGGCAGAAGTAATTATGTGTAGGACTTCACACAAAAATTCCTAGATATGTGTGTATATATATATATTTATGTATATATATGTATTTATGTATGTATATACATGTATCCTAATCAGTATATTCAGTAAAAATAGGAGTTTTTATTAGGTCATATATTAACATCCCTAGATGCTGAAGAGTTGTGGCCATTCAGTGAAATATCCATGACCCGTGCTCTCGCTCACACAAAAGCCCCCCACACCACACTTCAGATGGAAATGTGACCAAACAGCGTCTCTCTCCTACATGCGCACACACGTAGACAAACATAGAACCCTCATTAATCCCAGTGTGGGAGAACGACACGTCTGCAATCAGGCAGCGTAATCGCTAGTAAATGAGGCTGTGGATGGAGCCTCCAGACTGGCTACGTGCCTAAATAATACACACACACACACACCCACACACACACACACATACACACACACACACACACACTCACACACACACACAAACATAAACATACACGTGCGCACTCCTCACACTCCACTCTGATATCTTGTGCTGCAGCAGCACACGGCCTGACATTTACCCCCTAACCCACTTCCATCGTGCTGAAACAAGCATACGCTGACCCTCATGGTTGACTGACAGTAACAGCTTTATCTACGGACATAAACAACGTTTTAAGTTGGTTTCCTGTCTTTCCTGGTCATGGGAATGGAAAAAAAGAGCAAAAGGAAGCAAACAATAATCTAGAAAAAAATGTGTTGTTGAAAAATGTGAACATTTATTTGTTTGGTATTTTATACATTGCATGTATATGGCATTTCATATTTTTTTTCGCATCTTGAAATGGTAAATGCAAATCAGCACAAAACAAATAACTGCATGAAATTTTAATGTACCAAAGAGAAAACTTGAAAGTAAACCACTCTGCACATAAATCTAGTCTGAACGCAACATGGGATTTGTTCTCCTCAGAAAAAAACATCAATATGCTTTACAGGGCATGTTCGGCATCATGTCTCGTGTGGAGGTAATAATTACCGACTGACAATACTCACATTCACTTTAAAGAGGGACAAATTCGCCCTCACTCTTTCATCCTGTCACATTATCCATGTTCACATTCCACATCGCCTTCTTGGCACATGATGGATATGTTCACCTTAACCTTTATGCGGGGTCAGGATGGTGGGGTGGACAGATTGTTTCAGGAAGGACCCATTTAAATGACGGACCATGTCACAGGCTGGCAGCTTCAATTGGGCCCTTTGTCTGATAAGTGGGCTGGTTCTTCTCGCTTTTCACCTGACATCCATCCATCCCTCTGTTTATCCCCTGGCCCTGTCACTGCTCTTTCCCTCTCATCTTCGTTTCCTACCAAAAGCAGTGGTTAAAATATTTAACCTCACGAAGCACTGTGTAGTGACTTTCGGGAGTGTTTTTGAAAACCTGAATCAATTTGGAACGGTTGACCGGTTCAGTTCTTGTTATGGAAAACATGGTAAATCAAAGAAAAAGCGAAATGTCATGGAATTTATTCTCTTAGCGTTTTTTATGAAAGATGTACTTGGGGTTCATTGAATACCTGTTTGAAATATCCCTAAATTAACCAGAAATTAGCTGGAAATAGGGAAAAAGTATATTTTTATAACGGAATAAAAAAAAACACCTGCAAAATATTACTTGAAACTTTCAAAAACCCATGACTGACTAGATTAAGATTCATTCAAACACACTAACTTGTGGCTGGAGTGGTTACTTAAAAACAGGAAAAGACATTGAGAGAAATCGGAATCATCGTCTGTGTGATTGTATCGTGAATCTGACAAAGACTGGATCCAATTCTGAGTCTGATGGTGTAAAAAAGTCTTGTCACCACTGATCATTGCTTTAAAACCCACTCAAACAACGACGCAAAAGATCATTTGGGTCATAAAATAGTTAAACATTACATCACTGGCAGCCAATGATTATGTCTTTGCTACCAATGACCACTAGGTGGTGCTGCGGAACTGTGAACACACAACCTTGTAAGCTCGCACAAAAGGAAAACAACAAACCTGAACAAAGGCAATTTCTACTAAAAGGGATTGTTATTAGAGCCTCAGGTGAAGCGTATATATTCTCCACGGCCCCAGTTGATAAATAATAAGGGCAACCAGTCCACCGATAATTAGACGCTTATCAGGAGTTTAGAGCGCGAGAGTGTTGATCTGAGTGTTTAGCTGATGTAATTCCGTTGAGGCTTATCAAAGTGACAGTGTGGCATTTCACATTCCCAGGCTCTACTATTTATCTTTAGAGCTGCTGCCGTGAGATGTGGCAAAACAGGGGAGCAGCCTTCAACAGGAGGGCCTGGTTTGAAGTTTCAATGCCATAAATAAATAAATAAATAAATAAATCCCTGCCGAATCGTCCTTGGGCACGACTAAATTCCTGCCTGCCTCAGGGCTGATGTGTGGTGTTGACCTTCCTGGAAGTGATAAGTTGAGTTGAAATTTAATTCATTCAAATATTTGTCAAATGCCACACTGAACCTTTCGCAAAGGTTGTGACCCAGCTTCCCCGAGACGTCCATTTTAATGTTTATATTGATGATATATTGTGTTTTAACAATATTAAGTAATCGAGATACATTTGTTCTCTGATATTGTATTTTTTATCTCCACAAATTTTGGCAAGTTAAACTGTTTATTTTTGATAAACATTAGAAATGTTCTTATATACCTTCTTATATATTATGATACCAACATGGTATCATAGTAAATTAATTATGAATAGTCTAAATGTAGACGGTAAAATTAGGCATTAGAATTTTTCCTCACGAAAAAAAATCCAGGATACGTTATCACAGTCAGATGAAATTTCGTTCATGTCAGTATACTCATCAACCCTGGAAAAAAAAACATGAAGCCCTAAATGTCTTAGAAAACAAAGTCTTTACAAAAGTACCAATCAAGTTTTTTTTTCCACAATTTGCAGCTGTTTTTGGTGGAAAAAATAAAATCTCATTTTAAGTATCTGCGGTAATAAGACTTGTAATTAGTAATGAGCTTTGGAAAGCTGTGCCAAGCAGAGATAAAGGACAAGGAGGCATGGAGATTTAAATCGATTTTGTAAAAAGAAATCAGAGGTACGTTTCCCGAAATCATCAGCGTCTTAGGAAATGGGATCTCAGGGACAATTCTTTCTGCTTTTTCTGGGACTTGTTGCACAAAGACTGTTAGAACCTGTGAGACAAACCGCGCTGTAACAAATGCCTGGTCCCGTGTCTTGCAGGTTTCTGAGAGAGAGACACCCAGCCAGTCAGCGGACAGTCCAGCCACGGACCTGGCGGTCAGCAGCTCCCACAACGGACCTCTCACCAGCGGTACAAGTAAGCTGAGGATCATATATCCGTTATATTCTTGACATTAGGATTTCAGTCTCAACTGTCCAAAACAAGGATTCTTCACTTTCATTCCAACAATGAATATTTGAGCCAAAGAAATGAAGTAGTTCCAGCAAAATATATCAAAAATGTTAAATGTTGTTACACTACAGCAGTTAGTTAGAAGTCAGTTTGGTCAGCCTTGTCCCGGTTTGATCCATATGGTTGACTGAGCTCTCTGTGTGGAGTGTCCATTTCTCCCCCTGGGGTCCCCCTGGGTTCTCCGGGTTCCTTTCCCCAGTCCAAGAACAGTCAGTAGGTTGCTATTCGATTGTAAGTTGCCCCTAGGTGTGAATGAAAGAGTTAATGTTTTGACATCTCTATATGTAGCCTTGTGAATGACAAGTGACCAGTCCAGGTTTAACCCCGCCTGTCACCCGATGACAGCTGAGATTGGCTTCAAACCCCCACCCCGACCCCCTCTAAAACCCCTTGAAATTTAAAAAAAAAGGAAAAAAACAACAAAATATTGACCTTAAAAAAAAACCGAAGGTATTTATCCATCTTGATAATGATGAATATGAACGTGCACTCAATCAAGCGATGCAAGTGAAAAACTGGAGGATTTTAATATATGAAATATGCAAGTACTGAAACAGATTTATCTGTAAATCGCAGATAGCAACTGACAAAACCAGTGGACTGGTGTTTCTATTGGGATTATGACATTTGCATGGCAGCTGGTGGTTTTGGTTTATTTTAAGCTTCAGCTAATGTTTTGTGTCGTGTTCTTATTCCCTGTCACTCGAAAAGAAAGAGAATTGCTGGAACAGAATGCCCGAGGTTAATTCATTCATTCATTCTCTATACTGCTTATCCTGCATTCAGGGCCGCGGAACTACATATAGAGACATACGGCCATTCGCTCTCTCATTCACACGTCCATTCGGCCGACTGCATGTTTTTTGGATTGTGGGGAGAAGCCGGCGAACCTGAAGGAAACCCACGCAGACATAGGGGAGAATATCCAAATTCCACACAGAAAAGAACCACGGACCTTCTTGCTTTATGGCAGAAGCGTTAACCACCCCAAGCCTGAAGTTATCCCACACGATATATCTCGAAGCTAACTTTCACTTTCGCCCCGTCTTCCCACCAGTTCTCACAGACACGCAGGACACCAGCCCTCAGCCATCCGAGGAGATGCTCTCCAGCCAATCAGAGCTGAGGTCCTCCAAGTGTCACCAGGACCGTGAGCTTCCCAGCATTCCTCCCAACAACGCTCTTATCGGAGATGGCCCCCCAGCTTCGGGGGACAGCACCTACGAGGTCAAAGCTTAAAGCCACTTCCCTGACTGTTGTTGTTGTTACTCGGCCTGAGCTTGATTGTTTGTTTGTTTTTCATGCAGGAGAATATGATGTGAATGGATGAGTGGACTCGCTGAGTGAAATGGTTCGTAATAGCCTTTCCAAACATTAACGGTGGCCTTATTTCAGGTGGTGAAAGAAATGGCGGTGGCGTCTCGTGACGTCAGCGTGGAGGATTCCCTGTACGAGACGGTCAAGGAGCTGAAACACCCCCTTGCACAGCCGGGTCTCCCCAATGGTACAGCCGAGCTGAGCCCCGACGAGCTCCCCCTTCACCCCCCTGCCCTCATCAACGGCCACCTCAGCCCCTGCACGCCTGAGCGGGGGCCCCTGTGCGCAGGGGTAGAGTACGCCTCAGTGGACCTGAATAAGAAGAGCCGCCACAGTGCCGACATGGAGGCCAAGCGGCGCTCTGATAACGCCTGCATTCCCTCCCTCAGGCCTCAGGAGGAACCTGAGGAGGATTTACCTCCGCCGGTGCCGGAGAAGGTTCTGGATGAAAACGACAACCAGCCAGTGTTGATGAATGGCCTCCTGGGGGCCGGGCTGCACAATGGAGAGGTGCGGAGCGTGTGTGCGCCTTTGTCTGTGCGCAGTGTGTGCGTGTCTCGCAACTGTTGATACACTAACATTTGCATAATGTGTGTCGGCTCATAACTCATTAGAACAAAGAAAAGAACCTAAGAAGCAAAAAAGGAATAAAACAAATCCTCCTCCATAATAGTTAAGACTCAGATTTATAGCCACTCTCGTGCTCTTTCTCTGGCCATCTCTATTTTCATGACCTCTTTGTACACAACAAGATAATGACTTTATAGATAATTACACTCACCTAATCCACAACATTTCATCTTTGTTTATAATTTTGTTTTTAAACCATGGTATAAGATCCTAAACATGCTGGCAATATGAATGGACATCTCCTTTATATATTAGCACCTCTCCACCTTAAAAACCAGTGCAAAATTACCCTCAAGAAAATCTGCAGCGTTCACCTAACACTCTGTCTGACCTTTCTGGAAAATCAACAAAGGAAAGAGATTCACTAGAAAACTTAATGAAAATTTCTTCAGAAATGACAGGAAAACTGGAAATAAATTACAGGTAAATGACACCAAAAACCACTTCGAAGCACCGTTTGGGGTTGGGGGTATCACAAGATTGAAATGTATCTTTGAGTTTGTAATTGCGTATCAGTCCTCTAAAGGAATTGGAACAGAAATGAAAATTAGATCATCCTCCTGTAGATGAGAAATATAGTTAGTATTTCTATTGCGTGTCTAGTATGTGATTTTCTAACCTAATAGGGTATTGTCGCATACATAATGCAGGCATCAAAGTGTCATGATATTTGTATTTTGGTGATTTTTTTTTTTTTTTTTTTTCCGCTATTTCCTCACATGCCCAGGGCGTCATGCTACTTTTCTGGTCATCAGACTAATTTGACTATGTTGTAACCCCAGCCGGGGCTGCAGTATTTCTCCATAACTGCCGCATGTGTAAACAGGTTTCAGATTGCTAACAAGATTCTCATTAGAATTTCACAAGGTGACAATATGTCAATGTTGTTTTTACAGCATGTTGTTCCCGAGTGGCCACGCAATCAATTAATTCAGCTTTAACCAATAGGAAACGCGGCTAAAAGTTGATATAGTGTCCTTCAGAGTATGTTTCCTCTCTCCATCTCCTCCGCCTCGCACTCCTCCTTTGTCTATGCTGGCTGGAGCCAATTATTTATCAGTGATGCTCATTTGGACAGCACGAGCGTGGGGTCCTCTCTGACCCCCGAATCCATGATGAAATCTTTTATCTACTCAACATGACTATATCGCCAAATCAGACAAATAGACATACATACACTTTCATATAGTGTCATATATATAAATTTTTTTTTATACATAGGGGCCTACTTGTGCACCATGTCAGCATGTCTAGTCAGCATTAATTCTGTTATTTCTCCTCAGCCACCCCCACCTATAAAATATATTTAGATTGTACGATATGGGTTTGCATACATTCTGCTACACAAAGACCCCCTGGGGCTGATTTAAGTTTAACCCAGAGTGCTTCTGGCTCCCCATGGCTTATGCCCTTTTATGACCAGGAGCATTCGGTGATTTGTCTTGTCAAATAAAGTGTGTGCGTTGCATGACTGTGTGTGTGTATCCGAGCCCAGTGAGCGCCAGCTGGCCACCATCCCTATGACAGTTAGTGTGCGTTCATGATGGATGATCTGACCAACAGAAACCCTCTGTCTGTCTCTGATACACGTATTCACCGGGTGCCTATATGTAAATGTCTGAGAGGAATCCCCTCAGGTAGAAGCCTAGTAAATGCTTCGAACGCGCGCATACACATACAGACTCCCACACACACACACACACACACACACACACACAGTATGGCTTTATCATACACAAATTCCCGGGAACCCGCACTTGCACAACAACAGTGTGACCTTTGCATCAAGGCTCCGATCTTGTGCAGATGTACAGTTATTGAATAGTTGTAAACAGTAATAAGACTTGTTCACAGTAATTTGCCTGCGTTTTGCCCCGAGGCCTTTAATGCGAGTGATAGGAAATGAATTTGACCCGGCAAACGCACTGCTGGGAAAGACCCTGGGGGACATGGTCCAGGTAAACTGGGATGTGTGGCGTGTCAACGCTGTGGAGCTGCCTGCTCACTCGAAATCACTGTTGTTAGACCGAGGATTTGGATACGGAGAATTTGAGTTTAGCGTTTTCTTAAACCCGCAGATAATCTGGACTGATGTATTCAGACTGATGTATACGTGCGCGTGGGCGTGTGTGTATGTGCCAATATCTTCGTCAGCATGACTGACACATTGACACCTGAGATTTAATCAGCTTACACTCATACTGCATGTCCTGCATGTCTTTGTGTCTCCTGCACACACACTCACACAAACAACATCCCATAATCCTCTCTCCATAATAACTTCTGGCCACACCTAAAAATATTGCTGTATCACATCCGTCAAGGACTGCATCTGGTTATTTGACATGAATCTTGCATTATTTAAGACGTGAATCTTGCTTCGTGTCAGACGTTTAAGATTTAATCATAATACATGGCAAACCGAGGTCAAAGGGACAACAACGAAATAGCCTGCTTGTTAAAGACTTTTTAAAATGATCAAATAAATCTTAAACAACAATAAAGGACCTTTAAAATGTATCTTCAGTCATAAAATATTTTAAATCCGTCTTTCCTTTCTGATACTTTTCAGTCTTTATAAGCGCTTTCTAATTCCCTGCTGATTTTTAAAAGAGACTTGTGAAAATGAGTCTTTCAAAATTCATTAGAAATGAATAGTAATTGACTTCAGCCAAATGTGGATCATTTCACACAATATGTGAAGAAAAGAGAGCTAACCTTCTCTTCTATTTTTTTTTTTCTTCTATTCTTGACTATCAAGCGTCTCGCGAAATAGAAATTCCGGATTTTCAACTATTACGTTCTTTTAGACCCAAAGGCACAGTTACGTCTACATTTGATAAAACCATGCTCGTTACTTATACTGAAGAGAGGATAAGCACTTTGCTCAGCTTGGTGAACTAATATTGTGATTCTGACTCAGAGTTGCGGTGGCTGGTCTTGAGTCACCCCCGTCGGTGTTTCGCAGGAAGCCTCCTCGGGGCTCTTCGCCTAATTGGTTGGCTAATTTAAATGAAATGGAAGAGCCATCTGCTGCAATGCTGAGTGTGTGTCAGATCTATAAAAGTAATCATGTCTCCAAACATGCGTTAGCCATAACTTAATCATATTGATTTATGCTCTTTGAGAAAATGCCCGAGAAACGTGTATCTGCATGAAGATTGAGGACGGTGTGATGGATGGACTGTGCACGCGGGGTTTGTTCTGGTTCCGAGCTTTTTCCCAAGCCGTACCTTTTATTCCCCGCACGGCTGAGACTCGGCGAGTGAAGAACTTCCCAATCTTTTGGAGAGAAATCAGCCTCAACCTCTCACCACCCCGAGTCCTTGTTGAAGAACATTTCACTTAGAATTCTCTGCACATTATTCCTCGTGTACTTTGGGAAATATACAAAGTACCACTTAGCCGTGACTTGTTGGCTTTGTGCAAAGAGACTTTTTTGCGTGCCTGCTCGACAAAGCGGAAGAACATTACACCCAATCATTCTAAAAACAATATAGAGTCACCCTACAGTCTGAAGCGCATCCTTTCTGTATCTGGTGAGCTTATGTTAATATATTTTGTCCTTTGCTTTTGTCAACTTTAGATACCGGGACTCAATTTTATAAATGCACTAATGCCTCGCAGATCACATGTTTTTCTTTTTTTTTGTCCTCTATTGATCCCCACTGAGATGTAATACAAAAGTGCTTCTCCACCTCTCCCAGTCATCTGCCATCACTTGAACCTGTGGCCATGAATAACACCAAACAATCCTATGCCATGTTGTTCTTTAGCATCCAGATAATGGAGAGCTATTATTTGCCAGACGAAATTGTGGTTCATTCAAGGTACATGGCCTTGCCACCTGAGTCTTCTTCTCTTGATCTGTCTGATGATGCAGTAACATTTAGTCTTATTTGTACAGCGCCTCATTTGTGGGTTTGTTTGGCCCAGACATTTGACAGATCCTTCTCATGCAGTCATTGTGAAATGAAGCAACTCTCTGAAAGTCTCTCTCGATAGCACTCCAACATTCAGAGCCGCACAGCAACACGGTCCTGAGATTGCTTTTGTTGTTCTTCAACTTGGTTCTGACTACTGTTTGGTGTTCCAAATATTCTTGAGTTTGGAAAAGGCATTCTGGGCTTTGGGCAGTCCGGTTCTCTGGTCTTTGCTGGTACTTTTGGTGCTACCCAGGTTGACAAAGTCATCCACTTCCTCAAGCTGTTGATTGTTGACCGTGATCTGTGCTGGTTCCAGAGGGTTGATAGATGTAACATTAGGCTCTGTGGACTTGATGTATAGGCCAGTCTGTTTGGCATATCTGTCTATCCTGTCAGTCTTGCCTTGCAGGTCATATTGGTTTTGGGACACCGAGGCCAAATCATCTGCCAAATCAAGGTCTTCTATCATATGTGGGATATTTTTGTGCAAATCTAATCTTTGAATATAAGCCCATAATCCTCATATGAGGACAATTTAAAAAAAAAAAAAAAAAAAAAAAAAACAATATAAAAAAAAAAAACACAATTTTAAAACAAAAAAAACCCCTTTAAGTAA
>CAAKHD010000604.1:18002-28213 GCA_901007705.1 Fistularia tabacaria
CGGTCAAAATATGATGATGATGTTGTTTAGAACCATGCACAAAAAAAACGCTTGGACTCAAGTTCCTGTTTAATTTTGCGGCCTCACCACCTCTCACACACACACACACACACACACACACACACACACACACACACACACACACACACTTTTTTTTATTCCCCCGCATTGGGTGAGCTTATCAGCGGCAATGGGATTTGGACAGAAAGGCAAACCAAGAGCCAAACAGAGTGCTGACACACGCATACACACAGGCCGACAGAGATTTGAATTCAAGGGCGAAGTGACACGGGCGCCTCACACGTGTGTGTTTGTGTGAGTGCGTGTGTGAATATGCGTCACATCTAAAAAAAAATTGTTTGTGTCGACGCCAGCACACGTAATAGTGTGGTTATTTATGTTATGCTATGTTATTAATTTCTGTGTTATTACTAAAGCTGAGTTTCGCCCCCTCTGTGATCCATCGATCTCCAGAAAAAATATATATATTTTGTCGAAAGAAACGGGAAATCCTTGGCTATCTGCTTCGCTGCATTTGTCTGTCTCACCCTAATCGTCGCCATCCATCTTGGAGACTTTAAGACAGGAAATTAATTATGAAGCTCACTTCCTGTTTAATGAAGCTCCCGCCCTGCATTATAACCCAGGAAGGCAGAGAATCACGGGCGCTGGAACATGAACGCACGGCGGGGACATTGCAGCAGCCAGCATTTGACTTAGCGACTCTTCCCTCGCCATGGCGACACTTGCGTTTATATTAGAGTGGAAAGATCCGGAGCGGAGCCGAGAATAGATTTTAATAGAATTGCGAACCAACCTTTGACTGTTTCGACAAGTGTTTAGAGTGTTAGCTTTGACGTCTTACGTATGTCCTCGTTACCATGGAAACCCAATTCATCTGAGAGGACATTAACAAAAATATTGATTTAATGACTCAGCGTGGCTCCTCATGCAGCAGCTGCTCATGCTTATTCGCTTACGTTTCCCCGCTGTCAGAAATCCGGGTGAAACGGCCGGCGCAGAAGAACACAGAAGAAAAAAAAAAATGGGATCATTTCCGGAGATTAGAATAATTGATCACCGCCGCCCCATCGGTGGAGTAAATACGTGCAGCTCCGTCTCAATTTGCCAAACGCTTTCATTATTTTTGCTCCCGTGTTGCTGCCGCGGGTGATAGCAGCAGGAAGCAAGATAAAATAGTCCCATTAATCACAAGCCGGCGTGGCGAGCGGCGAGCACTATCTTCCGAGATTCATCCGCGGGTTTGTTGAGGAAATTCAACACGTGCCGTGACGTGTGTTCGAGCGAGAAAAGACATCCGCCTGGATCGCTGATTTTACATGCGAATGTCAGCCGGCGCGGCGGGGCCTGCAGTTTAGGAGCCTGGTGGGGTTCGGGAACATTTCTGACGACACAAATTTACCACAAACTCAAAAAGAACGTTTGCCTGACCCTCGAAACAACACATCTCCGATCAGAGCTGCGTTCCAGACTGCTTGACGTCAATCACAGAGACGCACGGCCATTCACGCTCATTCAATCACATGAATTATCCTCAGAGTGTATGGTAATTATTGAGTTTTTAACCTCAATCTTTGACGGTGTGTGAGAGTGTGTGTGTGTGTGTGTGTGTGTGTGTGTGTGTGTGTGTGTGTGTGTGCAGCTCTTTGTTCATTGCCTTTGGTCCTTTGACCCGCAGTCGGATCGCTCATCCTGTCGGACGCTCGGTGGCCTCAGGTGTTCCTGCCGGGGCTGACGTTACGCTCGCAGCCTGTTCGCCGGCCGCCACAGAACTTTCCCCTTTTTGCAGCAGTTCCGGCAGGTTCTTTTGTGCCGCCCGACCGTTCCCGCTCACCGTTTTCGCCCTTTTCACCCTTTTCAGATCCGACAGGCCGCTTCCCTGCTTCTAAAGACTGTTTCCTATTTAAGAGAGTCCTCAGAGCGAGCGTGAGGATGTGTTGGACTGATGAAGAAGAGGAGGAAGTCAGATAGAGAGGGACTTACGTAACGACACATCAAACTCTGAATAATGTAATAACTCTGTTTACTTTCCCATGAATAATGCATTGTGTGTGTGAGAGTGTGCGTCTTTTTTTTTTTTCACGCCTGGATTGTTAGTGGATGCATGCACTTCGATGTGTGTGTGGAGATCAAACAAAGCGAGTCAGACACGGGTGAGGCACTAAGCTTTGGATGGCTTTGAACTCGCAAAGTAAAGGGGAGCGCCAGCAAGAAAATGAGGAAGAGGAGGAGACAGGGAGGGAGGGAGGTGAATCAAAGAGCGGGTCTTCATTTTCCATGTTTCATTTTCTCACCCTGTGATCTGACTCTCAACATGCTCAGACTTCTCCGCGCCGCGGGTGACGGGGTCTTCATCACGCGCGCCGACGACTTTGCTGTTCTTAAAATACCTGCAATCGGAGATGATTGCGTATTCACAGCGTTCCGTGATGAGGATCCTCTCATTTCTCTTCCTCCAGACGGGAGCATCCCCGAATACGCTGCCAGGAGCGTTTATAAATAGAGCTAATTAGAAGAGGGAACCAAGTGCAGCCCTCCCTTTCCTCCACGCCGGCCCGAATATCAGATTAAAGATCAAATAAGGCAAATTATATTTATTTCTTTGTGCTGTGGTTTTCAAAAATGAATCCAGCACCAGACTTTGGCGTAAAGTCTCTGCTCTGTCCCTCAGACTGGACATCTCAGCTTTAAATACAAACCGATATAATAAACCAAAGCGGACAGATTGGAGTTGAGTTTTTTTCTTTTTTCCTGGTTTCATTCATGTTTGCGTGACTTCCTGTTCTATTTTGAAAGACACATGTCAAATGGCCACTCAATGTCCGGCT
This sequence comes from Fistularia tabacaria, assembly GCA_901007705.1. NCBI lineage: Eukaryota > Metazoa > Chordata > Actinopteri > Syngnathiformes > Fistulariidae > Fistularia > Fistularia tabacaria. Next base: position 20,852 of record CAAKHD010000604.1, read on the forward strand.
TTACTTCCGGTCTCTGTTTGGCTTTTCCTCCGGCGCCTCCGAAGCCCGCATCTCAATCAATCAATCGCTCAATCATCACAATCCCGTCTGGATGCATTGACGAGTACGCCTCCATCGCAAACCCGCCCGCCGTCCACATGCCCGGGTGTTTAACCTGAAACACCCTGCCGTGAAGCGGCAAAACCGTTGCGTGTTTGGTTGCGTCGGTGTCACCAGAAAAAACAGGTCTTCGTGAACGTCATTGCCGTTCTGGAGAGGAAGTGAAGCGTCGGCCAGACATCAATCAAGTCAATGTGGCCGTGAAAGGACATCTTGGGGATATTTAGGGTCTTTTCTCATCCTCCCTATAAGTTCCATGCTGCTGCCGTGATTGGCTTCCAGCACGGTTATGATGAAAAACATTTAAATACGTACTTTTAGTGCACACGGCCACGGAGAAACGCACGTGGATGTGAAAATCACCCTTTCTGAGTCAATCTCGGGCAATTTTGCACAGCGGGGTTCGCTATCAGACGGAGCGCCTCGACCGCACTTTTCAAGACAAAACACGGTATGAGTCGGCAGTCTGCCTCTCATTCTGCTGATTTCCACTCACACTGTCCTCTCACTGCTGTCCATATGAAAGGCAGACCTCTGTGTCCTCACCAGCAACACACACACACACACACACACACCCACACCCACACCCACACACAGTAATCAGGTGAAGGTAACCAGCGGCGCTGTGACTCCGACCGTGACCTGGCGCAGCCGTGTCGTTCCCGACGGAGGAGCCGGGACGTCTGACGGCGGCCAGGAAACGACAGGCTGCGTTTTACTGTCTTTGTCTTTATGTAAATGTCAAGGACGAAACACACGCCGGAGCGCAGCCATGTGCGGCAAAGCCCACGCGTGCGTGCGTGTGTGTGTGTGTGCGTGTCTGTGTGTGTGTGCGTGTCATTCTATTTACAATATGAAGGGCAAAGTTCCTTTCACAAACGCTTGAATCAGAATCTGACTCATTTTTCGAAGGTGGTGCTTAAAATCTCGTGTATCGGTGGAGGCGTCGTGGGGGTTCATTCCAAGATGGCAGCCTGTCTGTGATGAAACCACAGAGATGTTTAATATTCGATCATTACGATGGTCGTCCTGGCAACACACAGGAAGTAAACATTCTTCTAATAAGCAGTATTTTAGGTTTCTGTGGTAACCGATTATCTCAGTGCTAGCGTGATCCCAGTCATGCAGCACATAGACAATGAAGACGGAAACACACACACACACACACACACACACACACACACACAAGGATTGAAGCACACATGCTCCCCCACCCACACGTTCAGCAACAGACGTGAAAAAGGCACACAGGAGAGACGGGCTCCGCTCGTCCATCTGGACCCGGGACGGCCGTGTGTCATGGCGATCACAGGAGGGAGGTACAGGCGTCGGGAGACGAACCCACAAAAGAGCAAACAAAGGGAGAGAGCCAGAAATGAAAAAAAAAAATCTCTCTCTTTAAACTCGTCCCACACAGCAGGTGCAGTTTTTGCTATTTTGCTTCCTTTGATTGGTCCTGGTTCTGTCGTATCATCTCAATGCAGATCTCACCTGCTTTCAAACTCGCCTCAGAGTTGTTTCCTGTCTCGCTAAACGGGACGAACAAGGGCATAGAAAATAGTCCCCGGTCAGCTCGCACAATTTACTTGTCTTAGGAGTGTGTGTGTGTGTGTGTGAGTCTGTGTGTGTGTGTGTGTGATGGTCTTCCTCTCTGTGATGAGCAAACAAGTGATTTAGCTGCGCTACCTGTCAAAATGGGGACAAAAGGAATATACACACACGAACACACACACACACACACACACACACACACACACACACACACACACACACACACAGTGACCTTTACTTGCCCCCCTCACTCGAATTGTGCATTACAGATGGGGGCATTTTTCATGGTGCATGAGCACACACACACACATCCGGTGCACACACAAACACACACACACACACACACACAAACACACACACACACACACACACACACATGGTCACTGCCCTCTCCCTCAACGAGAGCTGATGCTTGAATATGTCCAACTGAGATATTCAGCCCACCACCATATGTCACCCGCCCCCCCGACCCCTGTCACACACCCGACATTTCCACATTTCTTCTCCTCCTCCACCTGCCAGCTCTTTAAAAATCAGGGAGCCCCGGCGGCACGCGGGTGACGCATCCACATAGCCGTGGATCTGATGACGTGACCAGCTTGAGTTTCGGGAAAATAGGGTGCTAATGGTGAACTGGGCGCAAAAAACGTAACATCTCTCCCCGCGAACCCTGCCCCCTCCCCCTCGGTATCATGTCACGAATCCCGGTGAGATCACCTCCAGACGAGTAACCGGAGAGGCAGCAGCAGCGGCAGCGACCCGCGAGACATCAGTCGACCCGTGACTCAACGGCTCGCTCGCCGGCGGCCGTTCTTAACCGGCCAGCGCAATTCGAGCATTGGCAAATCTCAAACGGCGAAGCCGTATCCGTGTACGAGGATGACTGTTTTTGAGCTCTGCACAGCCGTCATCTCGTCCTGCTTTTCAAGAATGCGTGTGTTTTTAATTCATAAAATCTCGTAGTAGCTGCATGAAAGCTACAAGTACGGGCCGCGCGTGTCACCGCGTGCTTTCCTTACGATTAAACCAAACAAACAAAACAGATAATCGACAACGTCACGTTTCCTGCTCAATGACGGGATTAAAAGCGCGACAGAGCCCTGGGAGGAGCGGACGCGCAGACGTAAAAATGTTTGCTGAGTGAGTTTGCGCGTGTTGACAAATGGCACGCATTCCCTCGTGCCTCTGGTAAAACCTGCCAAACATCACCGTACGGTCCGCAGACCGACGGGAAACATTGAACCGTCAAATGATCCAGCGCGGGGAAACGGTGTCGGCGGCTGTCTGACAGGCTTTTCTCCGATACGCAGGATGAAGGGGGGGAATCCGGCCCCGGCACCCCGCTCTTACACGCCATTAGCTACAATTAGCTATGCTTGCATTTCATTTCATCACTTTCGGAAGAATAATGAGGGACCCCGGCCCGAAACCCCGGGCCTTTCAACTCGCACACACACCAACAAAAAAAATACCAATCCACAAAGACTCGCAGATCGCCGTCATAAAGGGAGTTTATATTCTCCTCGGACCCTCCGCCCTCCTCCATTCCCCCCCGGCCTGCTGCACAGCGTGCACAGCGAGGGCTCGGCTAATTTAGAGAAGGGGGCTGGAGTGCAGCGTTGATGGAGCTGAAGTGATCATTCAGAAGGAGAGGGCAGAGTTGCTTTCTTCGCTCTTTTGTCCCATTTATGGCCATAATTCATGACGGCGTCACTATGGAAACTGAGAGGCCATCATCAGCGAACAGCTTCCTAAGTGGCGCCTGTACGAAAAGGTAACAATGACAGTAAAGACTGGATGAGGGGAAAAATATAGTTTTGAAAACAGCTTGTCCTGGGCGGGGCGACGGAATAACGCAATGGATGATTTTGTATTCTTGGGAATGAAACACGGGATCATCGGGGAATTGAGTTAAAGTGTAACTGACGTTTGACCATGATGTGAGATTTATTGTCCTCCGCAAAACAAATAAGAGGCAACTGCTCATCAGCCGTCGGGATCAAGTCTGCTCCTGCTTTGCAAAGACTTCAATGTTTTCTTTTTTTTTTTTCTTTCTGCGAGGCCGCTTTGTGTACCAGGATCGATTTTCAACATTGTGTTCCACGGCGTAAATATTAACCGTTTCTAGATGCTTGTGTTCTGATCCACCAACGGTTATCCTTTCACAGCGAGGGGGACCAGATAAAGGACCCCAGAGCAGGAAAACAAATAAACTATCTGCTAAGATATTAGAAAAGAAGCTTTTCCTTCTTAAAACAATTGTATTAAAATCCTCAAAAAGGCTGTGCGTGGAAGCAGGTATCATGTCTTTGTTTGTCCTCTGTTCGCAGGCCCGTCTGGTTCCACGGTGGAACGAGAACCGCGTTGAAGCAGGCAGCGGGTCAGGACGTCTCCTCGCACCGCTGCGACACACAGCGGGAGTTTTTTTTAAGAGGCAGCTCTTCATCCTGATAACTCCCCCTTCCTCCTCCCCATGAAAGCGGCTGCTCTCAGCCTGTAATTGCAGGCTGCTCCGGGGTCAGCCCGCCTGGGCCCGGTTTGCATCGGGTCATCCGTCAGGTAATGTCCTCCATTACAACCAGAGAGAGAGACATTTTGTTTTGACGCCCCCCCCCCCCCCAACCGCCATCTTTCATAAAATACCAAAAAGGGAATTTTATTTTATTTATTTATTTTTGCAGGACCCAGACAACGCATCTGCCAACAATAACCGCTTGCAGGAGAATCAAGCCCCGTCCAGCTCCAAAAATATTCCTCCGGAAGCTGCTGTTGGAATCTGGCTTCCATGTGTGAGGCGGCGTTACTCCCGAAACAACTTTAGGAAAGAAAGGGGGCAGTTCCACCGCCTCGTCCGAGTCAAAACATGAGAAGCATCTTGATGTGAGCGTTGCAAGAATCCTCTTAGCGGTAAAACACAGTGCGTGCGCACACACACACACACACACACACACACACACACACACACACAGGCACGACCACCGAAAAAAATGACTAATTTATTCACGGCCAGTGCCCAGATTCCAGATGGCAGTTGCCGATCACTGCCTGATTTGGAACACGGAAACGGTAATTCGTGTTCTTTCTCCCCCGTGACACTTCAGGCTTGCATGCAGATGTAATCAAACATCTCGTGGGGAGGCCGGGTGTGTGTGTGTGTGGGGGGGGGGAGGGAGGGGGGTATTTTGCGTAAAGGGCTGAAAAGAAATCAAATCAAATCCGGCACGGATCGAGCCGGAGGCGTGCAAAGACAACAGGTGACATTTGCCCCGCCAGCGTTGCAGCTTTTACACCTCAAATACCGGTGATCACTATTATTCAACAGGATCACGATGGACTTCGTGATGGACTTCATACATTTACCCAACGGACACGTTAAACCTTCTTCCAATTGTCCGCTGCCATCGGAATGCTGTTGCAGGGGAAAAAAGAACGAATCAATGGAAACCATACGTACACTTGTCTGGGTAGCTTGGGGTCTCCTATGGATCTCATTTGATAGGAATACTCGATTACTTTATGAGGCCTTGTGTTTCCATGCACGCATCACTTGGTTGCACAAGTGGGGTCGAAGCAGATTTTATATAAAGCTGCATTTGGAGTAAGGGGTTAGGAAAACCTAAATTAGCTAGCAGCAACAGGTAATGTTAGCATCAGATGCACACTTTACAGACAGCTCCTTAAAGTGTCTCAAACGTCGGCTGATTCAAAGCACAAGTACAATTGTAGATAAATTTACAATTTAACATTTTCACGGTGACTTAAACAGCGTAGTACTTTACCGCGGGAGGTTCTCTCAAGGTTTTCAATCCTGAGTAGCCGTGGATGCAGTGAGGTGAAGCTCTGCCGAGGGCAAAGAACCTTCCCCACCGCGGGAGCTTTTACCAGGGACTGTGTGTCTTTCAACCCACATTACAGAGGTTAAGAAGTACCCGCTGGGACGGGGAAATAATTTAGGCGCGAGATGGGTTAGATGGGCGCAACATGTACTCCTTCCACTCCCCCGTCCGTCATCAACCTGAGTTTTATCAATTCCCTGAACTTCGATGTGCGCCGGAGACGCAGACCAGGGAGGCTACCGGGAACTTCTTCTTCCCCAGAAAATAGGTTTCCTGGGATTTTGGTGGGAACGCATGGTAATGAGCCAATGACGAGCGCGCCACCCTCCCCGCCCGAGCTGATCTGGAGTGGAATATGCATGTGGATTCATTTCGGCCCGTCTGAGATTTTTTTTTTTTCCAGCCGGCTCGTCCTCTGGTCCAAATTTCAGCGCATCTATTACTCCGCTGAATAATTCAAGCTCTCCGAATCTAATGGCCTTTCCATTAAACCCGGAAAAACTTTGTGCTTTGAGTTCATTTGCATGGATGTGCGGGATTAGAGGAGTGCAGACAATGAACGAGTGAACGGATTCATGGATATCGTTGTGTCTCGACAACCTGCCTGGCCGCTGCAGGGATGCCTTATTTATTTTTCACAAGGAATTATATTGGCACATTTTTTTTCCTCTGAACAGAAATCGACAATTCGCAGGCTCTGAATTCTTGTGGTGCCCCGCCATGCGTGGAAGGGGGCGGGGCCGTCGGGGGCGACCAGGCGAGCCCTCGTAAAATAAACTCCATCTTCAACGCGCCGCATGTGTTTGGATCAAAACGCGTCACATCTGCGTGCTTTCAAAAAAATATATATTAAAAAGCCCGACAGACTCGCCTCACAAATCTGCCCTCAGCCTGGACTCCTTTCAAATCCGCATCTTATTAAAAAAAATGAAGAAATTAAACGCTAATCCCGAGTAGAGGAGCGGCAGCGGCAACCACACCCTCCTTGGCAACCTATGGCCGCAGGACCAGAGCCCTTCCCTCTCAGATCAGTGGGGAGGAGGAGGAAATATGGGCAGAGGCCCCCGTTCACCTCGGTGAGCAGATCGGTACCACAGCAGGACAGACTGATGTCCAATGTCCCCCGGGGAGGTGTGTGTGTGTATGTATGTGTGTGTGTGTGTGTGTGTGTGTGTGTGTGTGCCAGACTGGCAACCCCTCGCCTGCCCCCCCCCCTCCACAGAAGAAGAAAGAAAGAAAGAAAAGTACCGATGGGTGAGGGTTTTTTTTCTCCGAGACGTCTCAGGATGAGCAGAGGCACGGGTGATGAGATGAAGATGCTGAAGAGATGACAGGGGGGGGCGGCGAGGGGGGTGAGGGGGCGGGGGTGAGGGGACGGGGGGGGTCGGGGCAAGTGGGTGACGCCCATGCGATGAGGACGGGGGCTGCAAGTGGAAGAGAAGCGAAGAAATAAGGCAGGAGGTGTCAAAAAGAGGAAGAGAGATGAAAGGGAAGCTCTACTGTTGGAGAAAGGATAAAAGCTGGGGGAGGGCGGGGAGTGAGTGGGCGGTGTAATTATGTGGACGGGAGGATGGGGAGGGTTGGTTGGAAGGGAGGCTGCGAAGGCTCTCCCTCATCTGTGCTTTTGTCTCATCTAGAAGATCACCATTAAGAGTTCTTTTTCTTCTTTTTCTGCTAAATGATGAGGCCGGACGCTCGGAGAGGCTTCTCGGGCGGCGTGAGTCACACACACACACACACACACACACACACACACACACACACACACACACACACACACACACACACACACACACGACCCGAATTACCATACGCACCCACAGAAAAAACCGGGTCATTCCCGGAATTTCCGAGACAAAGACACACAATCACAGAC
>CAAKHD010000604.1:32180-42912 GCA_901007705.1 Fistularia tabacaria
TGGAAAAAAAAAAAAAAAAAAAAAAAAAAAGCCTTGCCTGGTATCATTGATGTTCAATGGGCCTGAATTATCAGTGTCTCCATTATCTGGGTTGCCCATTGGAAATGATGAATATTCACAATTTATGACTGAATGACATTCATTTCTCACACACACACACACACACACACACACACACACACACACACACACACACACACACACACACACACACACACACTGACTGATACTGAAAATGAAGGCACTGGGAACCAGCACAGTGAGTGTGTCCACTCAGGCAGATCACTGGGAATGTAGTATTGGATCATCGTATGAATCCAACTACTTTGCCATTTCAGGTTTTTAAAAAAAACACCCCGGCTCCCACGAGGCCATCACCGCCGGCGTTAGCCGTTACAAATACAGGAAATACACTTTCAGCAGTCCCTAAAACATGAAGTGGGATGAACATAAATCACTGTCCAAACACACAAACTACTTAACCAAGCCGGGTAATAGTACGTTAAGTAGTACAAAAACTAGGAAGACTCACGAGAAATACCATCGGCATTATATTCAGTATAACAGGCCACATGTTTTATTTTGATCGGGATTAACGAGACGTCAGAAAAAGGCGGTGGTTGTGGCGGACACTGAGGACGGCGCCAGGATACGCGGATGCAGCCGTGGTGCCCGGGGTGGCCGCCCCGAGAGGACAGAGAGCCGGCCTGTGTTTTTTCCGCCAGCGGTTCGGCAGCAAGGCATGGCGGCGTGTTTTCCCGTGCACGTGGCTGTGAGCGCCGGCGGACACACCCAGCTGCTGTTCGTCAGGGACTCGAGGTATGGACTTTTTGACGTTTTTGGTCGATTCTAGCCCGCAGAAGAGCCTGCTTCCCCCGACGCAAGCGGACATGCGTGCCAGAGGCAGCGGGCCGCTATCACAGTTCCCATCATCGACGCGGACTTTCTTTGCGCCCACGGCCTGTTAGTGGACATAGCGAAACCGCCGTCTTATCGTCGCTCGCCACGTATCCGTGCGAGGCGAGGGATGTTGGACCACAATCGTACGCCAATGATTTGGTTGCGGGTGATATGTACCAACGGTTGCTGGCAGATTTCCAGTCACTGACAACACCCACGTTTTCAACCGTGTGTGCACGACATGGCGTGGAGCATTTCATCCCGACAGTAGGACCACCTGCTTTCGCACGAGCGAGGCGCCGGTGACCAAACTGGTGACTGCGAAGGAGGAGTTCACCACCATGGAGCGTCTGGGGATCATGAGGCGGTCACAAGACCGCGTTTGGCCTTTTTCGAGTTTTTGCGTATGCCTTACGGTCTGACGGGAGCCGCCCAGACCTTCCGGAGACTCATGGACTCGGTGCTGCGTGACGTCTCGTTCGTGTTCATGTATCTGGACGACATTCTGGCGGCCATCCCGTCAGCTGAGGCGCACCTGAAGCACCTGGCACAGGTTTTCTCGACGAGCACGGCCTCACAATCAACCCGGCTGGTGGTAATTGTTTTGTTGGTGTGTCTGGATTGAAGTTAAAAACTCCTCCACGACTCCAACGTCATTTCCTCGTCCACTCACCACATGGCAACCTTTAATTTTAGTTATTTTTCACAACCGTGCTCTTGAAAAACATTTAGCGTGACGTTGCATGTTTACAAAATGACCGACTGTCTGGAAGAAACACAAAACGGCAAGAGCCTGCAGAGTGTGAAGACGGCGGACGATGCCGCAGCGTTTGTCACAAGGCGGTATAAATCATTTTTTTCAAATAAATTGTATTAATGAGCCTTTGCATGGGGAATTTTCATCATCATCAGATGTTAGATTTTCCGTCGCTGCAGGGTTCTACAGCCGCAACGCTGGAGATTAGACAGGGGTCCTGATGGCGGCGCTGTAATATTGATGGATACCCACAGCTGGATCGCCCCCCCTCTCCAATTCCATTTTCCATTCACACACAAACAAAATAGGAGGTTGTCGGGATTTTGTGAGGGTCTGCAGATGCATGGCTCGCATTTCAAACTCTGACTTCAGAGGAGGAGGGGATCGAGAAAAGCTCAGCGCACTCCGTCAGGGGACGGTAGTTCTACGCGCACACACACGGCACTGTTCAAACACCAAAAAACACTTGTGAGTCACCCTACTCCTTCACTGTCTACGCCGCTGACCCAGATACAGTAACTGAGGCAGAGGGTGGGGGAACGGGGGGGCTGCAGCATCTGCACAAAAGGAGGAAGAATCTTTCAGCGCATAATCAGGGGTCCCAATTTTCATTTCATCATCTGACGTGTTGGCTCTGCCATCACACGGCGGATTAAACGCAGCCGGTCCAAAGTGTCCCGTCTCATCCTCTCACTCTTTGATGTCGGCCGGGGACAAAATAAAAGCAGCTTCCCTTCAGAGACGCTTCAGGTGTGAGGCCATGCAGTGGAGTGCGGACGGAGCAATTATCGGGACGATTGACCGGCGACCTTTGACCGCCATGGGTCTGAGATCCCGGTCAAATCCAGTCATTTGTCGTCCTTTTAATCAATCTTCATGAGCATCAACATGTCGATGAATTGTGTCCCCGGCGGACAGAGGCGTCATTCAGCCTGATCAGACGCGGCGCCTGCAATCATTGGACAGACGGATGTCGTGATGTTATATAATCTTAATTTTTAGAAATTAGATATGTATACATTCATACATTCAGTACTTGATCGTTTGTCATGTACTTGAGAGCACACACACACACACACACACACACACACACACACACACACACACACACTCTTTTCAATCTTTTTCTAAGCTTCCAACCTTCCTGCCATTTCTCTGTCATTGAGTGACCTTTCATTGGAAATGTTTCCTCCCTTTTCAAATGACTTCAGTCCTTCGTAGGTCATTTTCATGACCCTTGTCCATCTTCATGCATTTTAAAGAAAAGATAAGATAAAATAATACTTTATTGATCCCCATCGGGGAAATTCGGGTGTTGCAGCAGCAACATTAGAGAGGAAAAAAAAAAAAAAAACTTGAGAAAAACGGGAAAAAAAAAAGAAAGAAAAGGATGAACTTTTTCCTTTGAAAAAATAAATCAACAGAAAAGCTCACTTGCGTCCGGCTCACCTCTGCCAGCGAGCGCTGTGATTGGCGCCAGTGAAGGTAACCCATTTTGATGGAAAATCCATTTGATTCCAGATGTAGCGCGGCGATGCCGAGTGCCCCCGGGCCCTCACCCGCCAGGGCGGACAGCCGTCCTGCAAGATGTTAGTCGGGATTAAACAGCCGACGCAAGATTAGGTTCAGAGGGATGATTACCACGCGCCCGTGTTTTGGTGGCTCGCCGTGTTTCCAGCGGCCCCCCGGGGTCAGGGGTCAGCGGTCGCCCGCGGCGGTTACCGTGACACCTCATTACTGCTCCATCCCCGCCCCCCCGCCACCGCCTGATCACTCCGTTGGATCGCCATGGCAACAGCAGAAATGCTTATGTTGATGCTGGGAAAATTGCACATAAGCATCAAACCCCAGGGTGTTGCCCACGCACATTTGTGTGTGTGTGTGTGTGTGTGTGTGTGTGTGTGTGTGTGTGTGTGTGTGTGTGTGTGTGTGTGTGAGACATATGGTGTCCACTGCACAGGGAGGCTGTGGGCAGAGATGAGATGAGAGTTCCTCTCTCTGTGTGATGCCCACACATCCCTGCAGGGATGGAGGCTTCCCAAACAATGGAAGTGAAGTGTCAGGGCACTGAGATCTGCCCTGGCCGAAAATAATATTTTTAAATTCCTGCCGGGACGATTTTGATAGAAATCCATGATGCAAATCTGTAAATGAACTCGCACATTCTCGTGGAAGGTGTTCCGTGGCAAAACCTAAAGACATGTTTCATTGTCGCGTTTCTCTTTAAGCGAGGAAAAGCAAGCGGTATTTCCAACTAATTATCCTGTCAGGAAGAGTCATCCAAATATAAAATACTGTGATGAAATTTCCACCAAATTGAAAAAAAATTGAAAAAAAATTAACAGTTTATCTTTTAACATATACATATTATTTTAATATTTATTCAAAAGGTCGGCTTGAAAACCAGCTAGGAGTCGACTTAAGATTGACACGCAAGAAACGAAATTGAAATATTAAAAATATTTAAACGAATAAAAAGAAAAACACTAAAAATGTCAACGATTAAAACAAGTGCTTCTATTTCATCCTACATCGGCTTGTGAGGGTCGCAATATTTCAATGATCAAATAAAAAAAAAAAGAATGTGTAATCTGCAGAATGGATCATCAGTGCAATCTTCGCTCTGCAGGTCGTCGTCAACAGAGTCAACAAGAAATACAAAACAGAAAGAAATTGCATCCTTTTATTTAAAGTTAATTATGATAAAATCGTTTCATTGTACCGACCGATGATGTGAATCCGAACACATTAGTCGAGACAAATCCTATTTCCTGCTGCACAACACACGCACGCGCCCGTGCACACACATCAATGAACATTAGCTTTTACTTTCAGTGTCTAACGGTGCGATAGATCCTCCACAATGACACGCAGTTTACAGCTGTGTATGATACACACACACACACACTCCTGGCCGGGCCATTACAGATAAGACTCAAGGAAGCAAAGAGGGTCAAACTCCTCCTCAGGAGCCTCAATATGATCCGTCACGGTCTTTGTTTCGGTGCCTCTGCCTGGCTCTTGGCTGTCTGACAGGCCTTTTAGCGTGGAGGCTGATGTCTGATTGTCGGGGTAGACAGTTTAAAGAATCAATGTTCATTTACAAGTCTGTAAACACTCCTCTCTCTCTCCCCATCAGACACACACACACACACACACACACACACACACACGGGCTGGCTGCTGGCTGACATGGATGTAGACGTGAGTCAGACATAAAAGGATGGCTTTTCATTCGAGGGCTTTCAGCTGCGCTCCGTTTTCCGGCTGCTGTGATAACACCCGCCCAGCCACAATAGTTTGGCCGAACAAAATCAGCCGATAGCGCCGACCGTCTGTCCGTCAAACCTGAATGCCAGTCAGACGCCGAGACCCCCGTTGCCACAAGGAGGAGGTCGCTCCGTCCATCCATCTCCACCTTTGTTCTCGCTTCTGTTCATATCCTGCCTGCTCGCTGTTTGCTTTCACTGGAGGTCCGGCGTGAGGAGCTCCGATGGCAGGACGGAAACGGAAATCCATATAAATCAGATCGATCTGCGGGCTAACACATCAACGACGAAGCGGGATAAGGGCAAACGTCAGGTTGGAGCCGGGTTTTTGATGTTCCAAAAAGTCACCTTGGGATTAGGGCCCGGTGAGACGTGGGCTCCCGGTCAGATTTAGTCAAGCTTTACGGCAATCGCACACGAAATCTGATCTGGGGCCTCCGCCGGGAAACCTTAAAAACCAAAGCTTAAACCGAGCTGTAGCGGTCGGCTTTAAGCGTTTCAAACGTGTGCGCAGTCTGAGATTCAGAATCCGGACGCTCAGCCACATCAGCCAATGAGGGACCGCAAGGACGTGGGCAGGAGTGAGAGTTCATGCCAGCGAGCACAGCAAAACGGTTGGCTCAGGGACACGTATGCTACTCAGGACAGATCCGCTAAAGTCGCTTCATCGGTCAGGACGCCGGGCCGAGGAGAAAGGAGCAGTATGAATCACTTTGAAATGGTTTTATTGCGCTTTAACGCGGGCTCGCCACCAGGCCACAAAGATGCTTCCCAGCGTTTCCACCAATCAGACAAATTCCCCCTTGACGGCATTGGCTGGGGACGCCATTCTGCCAACCTTTGAACCTCAACGTGAACCAAGTGTATCACTCGTAAGAATCAGGCTTGCCTCTTTCTCTTAACGCTGCCCGACGACGGTTGCCATGGAAGCCTGTGCAGATGGCGCGTCATACAGGAGCCACAAGTACAACACGCTGAGAAGTAATTGCATTAGGTCGGCGTCGATGGGTACCGAGGGAGAGCGTGGCTGCACGGCAGTTAGGATCTTAAGTCACCTTGAAGCCAAAAAGCGGGAAATGTGAAGTGAAAGTCGGCGGCGAGATGCAGAGAGATCTATGTCGGGGGGGGAATAAATACTTTATCACCCCCAATCCCCGCATATTATTTCCACTCAGCCCCCCGAAAAAATAAAAACTAGAACCGGGGCATCGCGCCACCCGTACACATTACTCTTACATCGAACATTTTCCGCTTTCATTATACTCGCCGCTTATCCCAAAGGTCATCATCGATGTCAATAGCCTCCGCAGATAGAAATCTTTCAATAACCTTTGCTTTAATTGCAACCTCGGAGAATATTCGGGAGAGGGTGATCTGGGGTCGCAAAAGAAAATGGAAATAAGGATGAATGAAAGGCGGCAACGGTGGTTTTTCTGTCTATCTTTTTCAACGGAGGCCGTTCCTTTCCTTGAACTTGGAGGCTCTCGGATTCGGCCGACACGCCGAGGGCGCCGCGTCTACCGCCACTTATTCCGAGACACGACTTGAATTAGACATTATCATTATCGTCAAGGGCGGGGGTGGAACCGGAAGGTCGACGGTTTCATTCACCGGCCCCGGCAGTCCTGCGGGTCGCCATGGCGGCGGATCGCATCAAGGCGCCGGTAAGAGTTATCGTAACGCGAGAGCACAGCGGCTGATGCGCCGCCGTTGCTTCAGACTCGGCAGGGTTTTGACCCAGACTCGGATCTAAAACCCGGGGTTTTCTCTCCTCACAGGACATGAAATATTCACCCGACACAGAATGAATAATATATCCGGATTTACTCGCTTTTACTGAAGGGCTCTGCCGACCATCCCCTTTACTCGTCACAACAGGGTAGAAATGATACAATCGTTGCATGAAAAGGTCGAGAGACAATTCCACAAATGCCTCACGCCAGAGTGAGCCGAGGCCGCCGCACAGACTTTGCGGGATTTCGGTCGATAGTGAAAGCAATGTATCAGATTCAGGCCAATTCACCGCTCTCCGAGTGTCTTTTACCTGGGTCTCCCCTCTGCTGGTCCAAAACCGTGGGATCGGTAATTGATTGAGAAGGAGCGTCTGGTTGGGGCCCGGGCCTGCAGCGGAGGTCTTTCACACTCGTGGTTCTTCTGCAAGAGAAATAATTACTTGCATCATGGAGGCTCCATTCAGGGAGACAACAAGGGTCGGAAACCGGGACGGGGAGCTTTCAGCGAAAGGCCGGGGAACACATCACAACGGGCAGGAGAATATCGGGTATTTTCTGAGCGTCTCTCCCTCACCAGCTGTCTTTTCAGCTTGAAGGAACCACAGGCGCAGATAGCAGGAATGCAATAGCATTACTATCCAGGGATAGCAAGTTTTATGCTGACTTTCAACCGGAGAAGAACAATGTGGAAACGGTGAGGCCGTCCTGCCGGGGCATGCCGAGTCCATGCATTGATAACAGATCTGAAGCCCCTTTCAAACTTTCTCAGGACCAGCAGAGCAATCAGGGGCCGTGGACGTCAAGCGGCGGACGAAACATTAGTTTCGTGACAACCGGTCGGGAGGTTGCAACTTTTCTCGACTGAATCCGGGCAATGGGAACTCCTCCTCCGCGGCCGCAGGGAGATTGAATGACAGCGTAGGTTTTAATATAGTCTTCGGCAACCTCGCTGTTGCAGCGACGGAGAGGGAGCCAGAAGAAGAATGATCGCGCCTGCTGCGTATTCTCACGAATCTCCTCTGCGTCACCTTGCACAGATAAAGCACTTCATTAGGATGGAACCCAACTTTATACGCCAAGGCTTGAAACTGCCACTTCGACAACATCATCATAATTGAACGGTACAACCCGCACCACCTATAGGCCTTGTTTTATCTCATCCGTCTCTTTGGTTTCTCCACCCCGGCTCTCAACCAAACAACCTACGGTCCTGCTGCACTTATGCTAATAGACACCGGAGTGGGGCGGGGGGGGGGGGGGGGGGGGGGGTGGCAGCTCTCCATATGGCCCTGGAAGAGTTAAACGACCCTGGCAGATACTTGCAGGAATGTCCTCTTGTCTAATTAATGTTCTCCTCCACATGTCCACAGTGTTTAAGATTACCCGCCCTCTCTGGCTCACTTCTCCAGTAATCCACCTGATTCTTTGCCACAGACGGCGTCAGCGTGGCAGGAGTTAACCGCACGACAGCCCATCAAACGCTAATGGTCGTCTCCAAGGAACGTCGCTCTACCCCGTCTCATCATTTCCTCCCTCCCTTGGTTCTCTTCTTCCCCTCCGACAGCACGCTTCCAGACGGTCTTTGTTTCTTTGCATTAACACCGGGCAAAGATCCCGACGACGACTCGAGCGTTTTTTTTTTTCTCGTCGGTCGGGCACCGAGCCGCCCCCCTCGCCACGCCCGCTTTCAGTTCAATTTGCCGAAAACTGAGCGGCGTTAAATATGAAACCTCCACAACGACGATCCAGTGACTGAGGCTTTGGAAGTGGTCTGGTGTTGCCGTTCCTGCTGAAGTTTCAATGGCCCCACCCAAAGTCCTTGCCAACATCCAATAATCTCCCTGTAAGCGCCGCATCTGCTCATTAGCACTACAAGACCAACCGCATGAAACACCCAAGACGCATCCAAGCCTCAATTTCACCGTGAAACCCTTAATTCTGTTTTACCCACGGAAATCTACTCGCTGATCCGGCAAGGTCAAACTTCAGCGCGGTGAAAAAGGAGGGAGAGAAAGGAGGAGGGCTCGGCGTCATGGTTGGACGTGTCTTTCCCAGACAGAATGAAAGACACATATCGGACACTTCTTTCTGTCTGGCTGCACCTTCTTCCACTCCCCTGAGCGCAGTCGTCTAAATTGACTGCACAGCGGTGGCGGCGCTATGATAATGAAATGCTAATTGGGAGTAAGATGGGGTTGAAACTCAACATTCGTCCGGATGCATAATCGCTAAGGAGTCTGGCTATTTGATCTGATGTATGCTAATTCCAGACTTGTGAGGCATGCTAATTTGATACTATTTCACATCCGTTGGGGCGCAACCCCCCCCCCCCCATCCCGCCGTCTTCTCTCCCCTTTAAACATAACCCCACCCCCAACACCAGCGTCTTAACCTTTCTTTTTTTGCATACCTCAGCACCATCAGGATTCTCATTGGCTCAGGACGGCACTTACAAAACAAAAAGCCATTTCCTACTGGATCTCCTGCCGGGGGTGAGGGGGTTGGGGAGGTGGACGTTCTCATTTTGCACGATGAGATTTGCAGCCTGGGTTACTTGAGCTTTCTTGTGATGTTTTTTGGCGGTGGGGGGAGGATTTTTTTTTTTGTTTTTTGTTCCATTTCAGTCTTTACGGCCAGATGGGGAGGGGGAAAAAATAAATCATTAAATCTCGTTTTCTGTGAGTTCCCTTTGTGTTTTTAAAGCTGTTGACCAATAACGTCAGTCATTTCCCACATGAGAATGTAAACAGCTAGCTGGACGGATAATCAAGCGTAACAGACTGACAGGTGAATTTGAACAAAAAGGAATAAAAAAAAAAAAAAAAACATTTTATCGATCAAATATAACGACTTTGCAGCTTCTTATAAAAGAGCGGGCTGGATGCAAAGACCGGGTTAAGAAATGAAAAACTGCACATAAAGAAAGAAGAATGATAGCGTTTGGTTACTCGGCGAGCTCTTTGTTATTTATCAACGCCCATTCATCGAGTTTCTCCAATTTCACTTCGAAGTGCCTTCTTTGTAAGATGCGCGCGATGAATCACACAATGCCGGAGCGGCACATTCGATTTGAACGCTTTTTTTGGGGGGGGGAAGAAACCAGAGAACACGTGACGCGAGGAACTGCACTCCAAAGTCATTTCGCCGGCCGGGATAACCGAAACCAATAGCGACGGCCAGATATTCACATCCATAAGCAATAAATTGATGTGCTCCCGTTTTAGCCCGTTCCTCCCCACCGGCCCGCTCGTAAAATCACATTAAACCAGCTTTAACTGGATGAGAGGGCAGACAGTCATCCTCACGATTAAGAAAAAAACACCTTCCGAGGAGGCGATCTTAAAATAGCAACGCGGTGACGGTGTGCGGCGGGCGCTCCTGCTGTGTCATCCTCGCTCCTACGCCAAATAAGGTGACAGGCAAGGGCCACTCATGAGGCTGCACAAAGTGGGTTACATAAGAGCCGGCGGGGGTCACGGCAACCCCGAAACACAGAGGGGCCACGGGACCAACAGGTGGGACTGGATTTCATGAACCCTTTCTGAGGAGCTTGCTAGTTCAGGGGGGGGATGGTGAAATGTTATTTGGATTACTTGGACAAAACAAGATGGCGGTTAAGAAACATTTCATTCAGGCATGACTCTCACGAGTAAAAGCAGCTTAGCATCATTCAGTGTATGTCCATGTGTGTGTGTGTGTGTGTGTGTGTGTGTGTGTGTGTGTGTGTGTGTGTCTCTGCTTAAGCCCCTGATTAGACCTATTCCTGTCTATTGAGACTGCAGTAGGCAGGTGCTTACATAAGCTGAAGGAGCCAAACAGCTCTGAGTGGCCTCATCAGTGCGTGTGTGTGTGTGTGTGTGTGTGTGTTTGTGTGTGTAATCTGACTCATTTCACACAATGATATTCAAACAGAGCAGAGGGTCCAGACGACACTTGGATTATGAACTAATGGGCAACATCTACACACACACACACACACACACACACACACACACACACACACACACACACACACACACACACACACACACAAACACACAAATACGTCCGCGAGAACAAGAGAGAAGAACACG